>NIPQ01048807.1:0-10276 GCA_002806875.1 Lepidotrigona ventralis hoosana | reverse complement strand
ATCAACACTACTATCACCACACCATCATCATTACCACTACCATCACCATCACCACCACCATTATCAACACTACTATCACCACACCATCACCAGCATCATCACAACCATCATCACACCACCATCACATTACCATCTCCACCACCGGTTTCTTCCTATCCCCAATTACGTTGATTCTTCTCTTACCGTCTCTTACCTGTATATTTCCTTCCTTTCTTGCTCTTTTCCTCTTCTCTGCTCTTCTCTTTCGCGAGCACAACCGGTTTATCTTTGATCATTCAATATAAAACACAAGATCGGAGACGCACCTCTGCGCGCGCGCGCGCGAGCGCGTGCGTTCACGTATCCACAGGTATCCGTTGCATACATCGAAAGCCACGATTCCTCAGTAATTCTTCTCTTTCGCTGTTTCTTTCTCTCTTGTCCTCCGTGTCATATCTCTTTCGTTCTCCTTTTCTCTGTCTTTCTTTCTTTCACTTTTGGATCCTCTCCGTCTTGCCCGTCTCCTTCCAATCCCTCGTTTCTTCCTGTTCTATCCCCTGCAGGCACGTCTCTCTTGCGACACGCATATTTGCACACATACTCTTGGTTATCCTTTATCTGTCTCTCTACACTCCCCCTCTTGTCTTTCCCCCTCTTTTTCTTTATCTTCTCCTCTTGGTGTTCTTCATCTTCTTCTTCATCTTCTTCTTTTCGTTTAGTTAAGAGCCCCTCGGTTTGTTTGCACTGGTTCGCCGTGACGCGGACGCCCCTACCAGAGGAAGTTTCCTCCGGTTGCAGAAAACCAGATGCTTTCGAAAGTATAGCCGCGCGGCTATCTTTCTGCTTCTAAAGACCGGCTACACACCTCCGCGTGATACGCCCACGCGTATGCGTCTAACTGCGTGCTCGCTGGCTCGTTTGCTTTGCTTTGCTTGCTTGCTTGCTTGCTTGCTCGCTCTTGAGAGACTTACGACATCTCGCTATCACTACGAACGAAAACCAACGTTCGTCAAGATGCTTTCAAATTATCCGTACGGCTTTTTGTTGTCGCGTTGAAATTTCAATAGAGAAGCTTGGAGTTTGCAACACCTTGTTAGAATGTATGATTTCATTCTCACGCATTTTGAATATCTTTGCGAAGGAACTTCTTTGATATCAAAGTGCGTAAATAAAATGTATGAGTATTTGCAATTGAAACTGCAGGATATTAGTCGACAATGAAATTTGTAAAATATTGGTGTATTATAAATGAAAATAAATTATTATAATGCAATCGATGATGCTAGTTTATGTTTTGATTATCAGCACAATCGAGTCATTTTCCATTCACGATCATACGTTACGTATTTGTTTAAATACTAAATACTATATTTCAATTAACCTTGGTGACTACAACAGTTTGTAAAATTATCAAAATTCAAAATATTTGATTCTCCGTGGACGTTGTCAACTTAATGAAATTCAATTAAATTAAAAATTACGAAAACCAAGTAATTTAACTTGTAATTCCGTAGTGGACTTATATGCACATTCATTTCATGATTGTGTTTGTCTAAATAGTATTCGTAACATCATTATTTGGCTACGATTGGTTTATCGCACGAGTGTTTGAAACGATGTTTTCACGGGTGAAATAAATGTTGAAAGATGGACCGTATTTGTCGAGGGGATGGGCAAGTGTCGAGGCTGCGGTTAGCGAAGATTCAAGAATACCATGCTCTCGCGGTTTCTCTCTTCTTCCGGTGATCTTTTCTTCGGGCTCCGAGGGAAGCAAGATTTTATACGCGCCGTTTGACAGAAATGTCCACGAATCGCGCGTCGTTTTATTGGACAATCAAGATATCGAGCGGGAAAAAGAGAAAGATAGGCTGTGCTTATTGAGCTCCAGAGAGATGCTAATCCCAGCAGTGATAGAAGTCACTATATCGACTAACTAATAAAGCAACGACAGAGGTATTCCACTTGTGCGTGGAATGTGTGCCAACTCTGCTCATGTTATGTGCTGTTTTCGCGCTTTTCCTTCTCGATTGATCGAAAATGTCAAATAGTTTTAACATTGTCATGTGAATGTTAAGTATTGCATTTTTTTACACATTTGACAGCACAATAGTATAGTTAAGTTATTTAACAATTTTTCTTCTTTCTCTTTTTAATTTTCTTTCAAGTGGTTTACGATAACAATATCATGCATACAAAATTACATGATGTTTCAAAAAAAATCGAGTTCAGCTTTTTTATTAATTAATTACTCATAACTGTATACTATGGTAGATTTACACTCTTTCTTTGACATCTTATGTAAACATGTATCGTATCATTTCCATCGAATTTTCTTCATATTTCATTGTTTAACTCAAATTAACACGTTCCGTGCCAAGTCATTTTTGCCTTTTATTGTCGTTCAGGCCATTTGATATTTTGACTAAAGGTTGATATATTATCACACAATCTTTCATTACATCATCAGTCGATAAGCAGTTCTCTTGTTTAGAGTAGCTATCACATCATGTACCACTTGTGGTAATATTATTAAAAATATGGTGGTACACGTGGTCTGAAGATCAAGTTTAACGTGTACCACCAGTGGTACACATGGCACGGAATAACGTGTTAACTAACAATTATACCACGAGAACAAAAAAATTTACAACGAATTAATTGCGAAAAATTTATTTTCCAGTCTTATCGAGTTTTCCTTCGCGTTTCATTGCATTCTAGCTGAACCGACTCTATATAACAAAGATTAAGATTAAAATAAGACTGAAGAGCTGGAATTAAAATTAAATATAAATTCTGTATAATAAAACGCAATGTTCTAAAATAGGGGAATGAAAAATTAAAAACTACGATGAAATGTGTATAAATTTCAAATTTAATGTTAATTATAGAATAAATGAAAGTTGACAATTTTTAGTTGAAATGATGATCGTGAGATGAGCAATGGTTACCGGTTCCACGTCCTTGACTGTTGGAAGTATGCATTGCGAAAGCGTTCCCGGTTGATCTAGGACTGCCCCCTTTGTATTAAATCGTTTTGTCCTTGAACCTCCGGCACGAAGAGGACACGCCAAGAAATTTGCCTTTTTATTACTTTTAATATATGAAAACTGTATCGAAAGGATCCAGTGGATCTGTGAAACACTTATAACGTTTTACTGGCCTGGAATGACAGCACCACGAATTCCACATTTCCCGCGTATCATTGTCTCTTCGTTCTCATCATCGTTTAAGCACAACTTTATTTGCGTATTTCACCTACTCGTTGAGATTAAATAAATTGTTGAAAAATTATGAATCTACGAATTATGAAATAATTATTATTATAATTATGAAATAATTATTATTAAATAATTATGAAATAATAATTATTAGTATTCTTTGTTGAAAAATATAAGAGTTATAAAATAAGAAAGTCTCTTTATAAGATGTGAGATTTTCCTATAAATATAAGAGAAGATTATTTTTAAATATTAAAAGAGTATTAAAACATTTCCCTTTCTTATATTCTTATATTTAAAAAGTAATTTTCTTTTCTTATTAGTATTTAAAAATCTAAGCACCAATTTAAAATTGTTAATTGCAAATTCATATACTTTTATTTTTAAAACAAAATTTCCCTTCGCATTGTAGAATTCATAATTCATTTTTTTAAATTCATGTTTCTTTCACAAATCATTGGCATTATTTTCAAAATAATCTTATAATCAGTGAAAATTGCTTTTATTAATTAGAAAAATTAGATTAGTCCAAGAAGCGTAATGAAATTATTAAATGAGCATAATATACACCTTCAATTCCAGAAACTGCACGAAATTCATATTCTTGCAATTCCAAAGATCATAATCATTCTTAAATTATGCATTCTTCTAACAAAAATGCAGAAACATTCAAATTTTTAAAGTTTGCTTCTTAAACTTTTAAAATTTGAAATCGTTGCTTCATTTGCTTTATCTACATATTTTTCTACTTGTACTTTGAATTGTATTTTACAAAAAATAAATAAAGCAAAAGAAAGTGAAAGTAAATAAATAAGTAAAGCAGAAAAAGTTAGAGGTTATGTATAATGATTCCAATATTTGAGAAATTAAGCTGTTAACATTATTTGCATAGTTATAAATAACAAAAAATAAAGTTGCAATTGCAATTTTGTAATTATGTTTCCTCATCTACACAATATTTTCCAACCAATATAGTTGATAATAATTTCAAGAATTTGATAAACATAAATAAATGAATTTTTAAGAAATTGATTTTCACTTTTGATTGAAAACTTTTAATCTTCCAACTTAATGTATAAACGTGGGACACAAAGAAATTTTTTATATATTTTGTTTAAAATTAGTTGGATATAAAAATTTCAATTAACCTCTAATAAAAAGGGCCAATTAAAATTTGCTAACAATAAAATATATTAAATGTAAAATATTGTTCTATATAATAATCTATACATTGTTCTGCTACATAATGCTCTACATTTTCTCACATATGTAATTCATTTATCATTTTGGCGAATGATATATGATATTTATGCTATGTAAAATATGAGGTATTTGTATATGTGAAATATCGCTTTTTAAATTTTGGTTTTTAATATAGCAACATCATTTAATTTCATTTAATTATAATTATATTAAAGAAGAAAACATTTCACATATTGTTAGTGTTAAACAAAATTTACAAACTATGGAATTTCATTGCATTAACCTAGCAATCAAAATATTGATGTGATTCTTTTATGCGAAATTAAATTTGGGAAAAGTGTTTTAAGCATAAAAAATGTTTTTATGAACATGAAATTGATATTTGAGAAAAATTAAAAACACTATTCTATTTTTCACCTAAGCAATTTTTCAATTCATAAATCATTTTAAAGAAATTCACAAACAAAGAAATTATAACAGCTTCATTCTATAAGATTTTTTGAATTGTAACATTGACAAATGTAAAGTACTGAAACAAACTAGTTACTGAAGAAATATATTGAATGATGTGGATATTAGTTTGATTAAATCTATTTGATAATTTGGAAAACGCAATTGAAGCTGATTTCTAAAATGTTGATCAGTATCTATGATATTTAGATTTATAAATACCTAGGCATACTTTTTGTTAGTATGCTTAGGTATAAAATTAAAGAATTAGCTATTACTTTTGAATTATTTTCTATGTTATCTCTTATATTTTTTAATACCAATTTTTTAATATATTAATCTCTAATTCTTAAATTAGAGTAGATTAGTATTAAAATCATCAAGATAAACATTTATTAAAATCTATTATTAATTTCAACCATGTTTAGTTATCTACGTTAACTATTATTATAAACATATAAGTTAACATTGGAAGATAATATCAAAATTAGATTTATGATATAATAATATTAAGATTAGATTTATGATGTAGAAAAATTGCATTTTTTAATTTTTGAAATCTGAAAATCATGATTTCAAATGATTTGAAAAAATTGAATATTAAAAAAATTCTCTGTATTTTTTTAGCTAATATAGTAGCTTATAGTTTAGCTAATATGTAGCTAATGTAGTAATAACTGGATAAAACTGGATTTTTAATGAAATAACTTTTTAAAGTGTATAACTTCGAAAATTTTCATGAAACTTTTATAATAAAAGATTTTATAATAAAAGATAATCTTTTATAATGAAAGATTCTCTCTCTCTCTCTCTCTCTCCCAAAATATCTGTTTCGTGAGAACACTGTACTTCTTTCTATAAAAATTCCAGAAAAACAAATATTCTTTTACGCGGAATAACGAATGTTCAAAAAATTTCTCGATCTCTGCTTTTTCCGTTTTTTGGTTATAAAAATCTAATCACCAGTTCGTGTCTCATCTCGATAAAAATATACGAAGCCGTACAACGAAAACTGACGTTCTCTCTGGGGGAGACGTGGCATAATTCAATCGAATTCGTCACGTGTACTCGGCTAGCAAAAGTTTGTTCGACAATCTCTGGTAGTCGACAACCAGTCGATTCTGTAATGGCGCGCAAAGTGGCAGCAGCAGGTGCCCGCTGCAATCACGGCGAATGCGCATTCCTGCGAGCCAATTTACTAGCTTTCTCGAACTCGGCGCGGCTGTGTTCGTAAGAAGGATCATTTGCATACGCGGCAGTGCTGCCCCGCGGAGGACGAGCCGGCCCAACCAGCCTTCCACAAATCAGACCGTTTGAATCATTCGCACGTATTCGTGCGTGTCCTTTCGTTCGGATTTCGATATCGCGCGAAAATTGCGCGAGCCGCATGCGAATCGACACCGAAGTGTTCGGAAAGAATCTCGTTTCTTTCCTGCGTCGCGTCGCAGGAGACGAATTCATTCTCGACGCTTCTTCGTCTCTCCTTTTCCATCTTCCTTGCATCTCTGCCTCGTTGTTTTTCGCGCGTCATTGTTTCACCGATCGCAGCCGATCGGGAATGCGGGTTTCCTGTTTTATTGCCGATGAAACGATGCAATTTGTATGGCACGCGTGTAGATCGTGGATAAGGATGGAAACTGTGATTTGTAGTCGAATCATTCGTTTCGTCGAATGTTTAATCTCTCGACTGATTGGGTATTGTTTCTGATTATTAACGTTTTGGTATTGTGTGTGTGTGTGTGTTTTTTTTTTTTTTAATTAATAATATTAGAGAATTACTGATATATTATAACACATTTAGAAAACATATTAGTTTTAAACGGTAAAACATATATAGAAATTAATGTTTGAAAATTTTTATCTTAAGACACCAGAAGCAAAACAATATGAGTTTCTTAGTTCACAAGTGAATTAATAACTTTTTCTGAACGTTGTAAAAATTGGGTTTGTTGAATGTGTTATAATAGTGTTAACAATATTAACAGCAAAGTGGTTTTACTGTAAGAAAAATGAAGTCAAAGAAAGTAAACTTAAAAAAAAATAAATTTAAAGAAAAAATTACTTTAATAACAAACTAACAATGAGGTAACGAATAATGCCACTATTTATTTACGATGTAAAGATTAATTCTTATTTTTTAACATAAAACAAAATATACATAAATTGATAAATGAAGTATAGGTAATTAATATTCACTAATTTTATAATAGACTCATTTTTGTTAATTTTACACTTCTGCCACTCGTTAATTAAGGGCCTTGTATATAATTCAAAATTACTTAAGATTATTTAAGATTATTTTATTGGCATATTGAGGTAAAAATAACTTATTTTTTTAGATATCCTATATATGAAAACCTAACCTTATATCCTATTATATATCCTATCCTTATATCCTATTATATGAAAACTTAACCTATTGTTGTGGAATTGTTAAGATCAATATTAACTTGGATATTAAAATATAAAACATTTAAATGACAGGTTAACTCACTTTCCTCAAATAGATCCTTGACTATGATTATGAAAGATATTAGTTGTAAGTAATATGGAAAATATAATTTATATTGAATTAAAAGAAATATGATTATTATTCAAAAATAGTATTTAAACATATATACATGTGCTGTCTTGTTACCAAAATTAAAACGTTTTAAAACGTTATGGTTACTATATTTATTAGTTACTTATTGGTTACTATATTTAAAACTTATAGTTACTATTAAAACATTTACAAGAATTTTTTATGAGTATATTTTAAAATTTCATTATTACTGTAGTGAAATTTCACAATCATAATTATACTAGCAAAGTTTAAAACAAAATTTAAATTTTAAAATTATTAAAACAAACTTGAAAACATAATGTAAAAATTACAAGATATTTAATGCAAGTACTATATCGTAGATTTTTATTCATGGATTCAAATTACATCATTTACGTATTTTGAAGAACTATTAAAATGAAATATTAAAGAGTTTGGTAAGCATCATAATACTAAAAATCAACAGAAGAATTTTCATTAATTAATTTGAAAAATGGAATAATTAGTAAATGGAGAATGGTTTCAATAATTTCTAAAGTAATAAATATTATTCTTTATAAACATCCTACTTTATTATCTAATAAAATATTATCTAATAAATAAACATACATTTAAGTAAACATATTAATCTACAGTAAAATCCGTTAATTAAAATATGATAAAAAAAAGGCGATATTTGGTTCATATATTTTTTACACTACGTTGAATTTTTAGAATAATTTCAGTGGCGATTAAAGATAGGAAGATAAAATATTATATATAGATGTTAATATATAGATATATAGATGTTAATATATAGAGATATAGATAATGTTAATATAAAGATATATAGATATATAATAATGTTAATATATAGATGTTTTATTAAAGAAATATAGTTCTTTTACCATTATTATTACATTTTTCTATATGTTTGTGAAAATAGTGAAAAATTTAAAATTATAAATACTCTGTGTGTAGTAAACGTCATAAAATTATATGAAAAAATTCTGAAAGTTATATTTTTCAGTTCTGTAAAGCTAGGTAAATGCATCAGACAAAACGTGAAGTTGAATCTTGTACATTTTTTTTCTTTTTTGTGTTGGTACATTTTTTCTTTGAAATATCATAAATATTACTAAACCTGTATTCTTTTATTTCTATCAATGTTTGGATCCAAAAACACATAGCTAAGTCAGATTTAAGTGCACCCTTAATAGCAAACATTCGACATACATTTTTTTCCAGAATAATGTCTCGTATAAAAAAGTTCATGCTTCCATTTTCTAATTTTTCACGTAGAATCCACTTCTCAGTTACGAAACGTTCTGTATATTCTTTCATTTAGCTGAGGAGCAGAGAAAAATCTTGTTTGACACAAAAGTAACAAAATTCGAAGAAAAAAGAAAATCTTGGATTCAATTACCACTTCGATGGATCATTAATCTTAATCGCGGAGATACTGGTTCGACTTTGACTGCGTAACTGCAAACATGTTTTCCCGGATTTTTCTTAAGTAGCATCGATCGCGATCTGTCACGCGAATATCTTAATTTAGAATATAAGTGCAGGATGAAAAATATGAGCCACAGGTATCGAGTACGCATTCGTACTATTTATAGGTTACGATCACCATTCTGTTTGAGGCGATCCTTATTAAATAAATCACTGGCCGGGATGACGTCTCGTTTGTAAGGCAGCTTGTCTAATAAAAGTCTGATGAATAGCTTTGTAAAAACGTATCGATATTTATCGGCCGCTGTCTAACTAGCTATTAATCATTGTTGTCTAATTAGTGTTTTCATTGTGTGAAATTAATAAACGTAATTCCTACATAATATATTTATTTCTAATTTTCGTAGAATTTAATTTCTTCAGAATGTAATAATTCTGTGCTTGAATAACTTTAATTTTAACTAAGTCGAAAAAATTTGGTTTTTCAACAATTGCATATTTTCTTATTGCAATTTTTAATAATTAATCTAGAGTTTTCGTCGGCATTTAATTTACAAATAAATAAAACTTTAAAAGCATTTTCCTCGAAATTTTCAAAATTTGGTATCAGACAATATTTGAAAATATTTGCAATATTCTCAAAGGTTATTATTTGCATTTTCTTGCACGATCAGAGCAAAAGCAGCTGAAAATTACAAATTCAGATTACTGTTATTTTTTTTAAAAATTGATATTTTAAAAATCGGCAAGTACTAGTTTCTCTTGTACAATTTAATATAAAATTTAAAAAATTTGCTTTAGATAAAATCTTACGGAGATATATATATTATTTTTTTAATATAATTCTATCTCCAAAAACATTCTTTCTCAACTGTTCAAAGCTATATAATTTCTTAATAATTTTCTTTAATATGTCCGTTCATTTACAATGAATTTTAATTTTCCTTTTCTTAGATTCTACATTTGACGACAATTAAAGTATAAGAAGTTTTTTTTTGGAAAATTGTCGATCATTGAATTGTTATAATTTATAACCTAAAAGAGGATCTGAACTTTATGCATTTATAGAAAACTGAGAGTTGCAGAAATGTGTTATATTATGCATTATATACATTATATACATATATTATATTAATGCATTATATACTCAATATATATAATATACAAATATATATATTTTAATAATAATAATATTACTTAATAATAATATTTAAATTCTATATATTTATTCTATATATTATATTCTATATATTATACATTATACATTATTACAATTCTATATATTATACATTATACATTATTACAATTCTATATATTATACATTATACATTATTACAATTCTATATATTATACATTATACATTATTACAATTCTATATATTATACATTATACATTATTATACATTGTACATTATACATTATACATTATATATTATTATACATTGTAC
>NIPQ01048795.1:0-10110 GCA_002806875.1 Lepidotrigona ventralis hoosana | reverse complement strand
TATTTAAAACCAAAAAAAAAAAAAAAGAAAAGAGAAAGAGGTACAATCGAAAATGTCAGTGAATTAATTCCAGAAGAGGAAAGGACAAACGGGTTATCGTTATCGACGATGTTGTTCAGTTAAACAGACGATAGGCGATTTAATCATTTATAATTAACCGTAGGTCAATATTTGCAATGTTTCCTGCTCGCAAGATAGAAAATCACTCGATTTCATGTTCGAGTGAGGAATGACTCAATTTCAAAATTTTCACAAATACGAACGACGTGAATTAGACTGCCAACGAGCATACAAGGTAATACATACTTTCACGATGCGGCGTTACGAACCTGTTAACCGAGAGAATACAAGTTAACTCGTTGTTCGGCTCGTCAGCGTCTTCGATTCAATAATTTCCACTCGAGCTCTCGTGATCGGTGAGCTTCAATTTCGTAAACTGCTTGTCCCCTCTATAGAAGCTTGTCGCGTTCAACGTAAATAAATTTTTATTTAAACTCGTAAAAGTATTCAAGGACTGGAGCAATCTCATTTGAATTCCATTTTTTCTTTTTTTCACTCAAACTCACGCGTTGATGTTTTATAGAAGCTTGTCGCGTTCAACGTAAATAAATTTTTATTTAAACTCGTAAAAGTATTCAAGGACTGGAGCAATCTCATTTGAATTCCATTTTTTCTTTTTTTCACTCAAACTCACGCGTTGATGTTTTGAAAAGCAAAATTTTCGTGTTTTGAAAAGCAAAATCGTACGTCGATAAAACGTAAAGCTTCTGCTGTAAAATCTTGAGTTCCTTTTCTTTTCTCTCTCTGTTTCGAAAAATGAAAAAGCAGACAACATTTTTGTTGTCGAAAATGTGTTTTGAAAAGCAAAATCGTACGTCGATAAAACGTAAAGCTTCTGCTGTAAAATCTTGAGTTCCTTTTCTTTTCTCTCTCTGTTTCGAAAAATGAAAAAGCAGACAACATTTTTGTTGTCGAAAACTGTACAAATAGAAACGAAATCTTTTTTCTCACGGAAATTTTTTTTGTCGTGATCTACTATAATCGAAGTCATTCCTTCAGATCAACATCTTGAAACTAGATTGTTTTGTACGTGACGACAAAAGTCCAAGAAATCCTAATGCTTCGTGTAACTTTAAACTTTGTCGACGTTCGAAAAAAATCGCACAGTTAATCGTCAAGTCTTGAAAGGCAAATTTTCAAGTTCTCAGAAGCTTAAGTTTAAAGAAGAATTTCGAGAAGATCAATTTTCGAGGATAGAAGTATCTTTGCTTGCCAAATTTTCTAAGAAGAACTAACGCAAAAGTGTAAAAATGGATGCTTCGCATTGCAAAATCCGCGGAGCAACAACGCAGACAAATACTCTCGCGAGAAGAAAATCCGAAGGAAACGAGAAACGGGATCGACGTCTGTTAAAAAAAAAAAAAAAAATGTGGGAATAAATGACGTGCAAACAGAGTTCGACGTCTGTTAAAAAAAAAAAAAAAAATGTGGGAATCAATGACGTGCAATCAGAGCGTGTTGGACGCAAACAGAACGGCGAGGAGGAGATCGATCGGCGAGACGTCCCGGCAGGCAATCAAATCCCTCGTTTTATATTAAGAGGCTTACTCGCGCCGCGATTTCATTCCAGTTGGAGTGGCCTGATCCAATTCGATTTCACGCCGCTGTCCCCTCCTTTCTTCTTTCGCATGTCGCACCGTTTCTTCTTTCCCATTGACGCGAGACGCCGCGTGCCCGGCGATCGTCGTCGCGTCGCATTCCCGGACCCTATCGAGATAACGAGAACTTTCCTCCGCCGCGTCCCAGCCCCACGACGTTCACCACGTTTCAGTCGAACCGAGGAACCGGATCGAGTCGTGGAAACGTGGTCCCGTTCGTTCGTGTCTCACTGCTGGACGAATAGGCAATTTTTTAAAAAAAAAAAAAAAAAAAGAAAGAAAATGTAGAAAAGCTGACTCGACCTTTGAGAGCTTTGAGCAAAATCGCTCCGCGATTTTTGTCTTCATCCTTGTCTTTTCATTCTAGAGAATACATCCGTGAAAACGAGAGAAATGGTCAGTTTCTTTCTTACCATTTTCATGAACAATTCGCAAGATTAATCCTGGTAAAATTGAATGTAAATATAATATTAATATTAATATAAATTTCTGGTCGTCCGAAGAATAGAAGTAAAATTGGATCTCCACCCTCGAAAGATGTATGAAGTTTCGATCAAATAGTAATTATTGTACTTGCTCCCTCAGCTATGATAAAACTTTAAAAGAATTATACAGTAACACAAATTGATCGCGAAAAACGATAAATTAATTTGATCGTGATTTGAAGAAAAATTTTTCATTGTAGAAATTGTTACAACAAAATGGAACAAACCTAACCTAAAAATAAATGAAATTTCAGTTATATGAATAGAAAAAATTATTAAACAAATATTGATGATGATGCATGACAATGACGAATAAATTGGTCATCCAATTCCTGTGTTTGGATAGAATATATTATTTAAATGATCCAATATTATTTATTCGAGGAAAAACTATATCTAGAGATTTTAATGGAACAAACTTAACCTAAAATAGATGAAATTCCAGGTATTATATGAATAGAAAAAATTATTAAACAAATATTGATGATGATGCATGACAATGACGAATAAATTGGTCATCCAATTCCTGTGTTTGGATAGAATATATTATTTAAATGATCCAATATTATTTATTCGAGGAAAAGCTACATCTGGAGATTTTAATGGAACAAACTTAACCTAAAACAGATGAAATTCCAGTTATTATATGAATAGAAAAAACAAATATTGATGAAGATGAATGACAATGACGAATAAATTGGTCATCCAATTCCTATGTTTGGATAGAATATATTATTAAACAATGATGATCCAATATTATTTATTCGAGGAAAAGCTATATCTAGAGATTTTAATGGAACAAACTTAACCTAAAATAGATGAAATTCCAGGTATTATATGAATAGAAAAAATTATTAAACAAATATTGATGAAGATGAATGACAATGACGAATAAATTGGTCATCCAATTCCTGTGTTTGGATAGAATATATTATTTAAATGATCCAATATTATTTATTCGGGGAAAAGCTATATTGGATGGAATTAAAAAATTTCCAATTATGAATGGTATAGAAAGAAAAAAAAAATATCAAAAATGCACATCTAGTAATAACTGAATTATAATCTTGATCGTTATTGATTCATATTCCTGGTCTATTCAATTCCAATTAAATTCGAATTAATGATCTTAAGGATGATTCAATTATTCCTAAATAACAAAACACCTAAATTCCTAAATAATATTTTCTCGTAGAAAATTTCTCTCCAGAGCTTCGAGTTTCGTCGAGTGTTGCAAAACAATTGTTCGATTTCCAACGATTTCCAAAAGTTCAATCTCACAAAGCAGTGCACATCTGTCCTAAGCGTTCGACGATCACTCAATTTCCAAAATGTCGCCTCGCGTATTTTCAAACGGACGATCGAATCGGCGCGAAAAACTTTTAGTCGTGTAAACGTCTAAAAAAAGAAAAAGAAAAAACGCGCGACGAGAAGGAGCACACGGACGGAATTACAATTGCAAAAGTGTGTGTGTGTGTGTGTGTGAGAGAGAGAGAGAGAGAGAGAGAAGGCACACGTGCGTGGTCCTGGGAAAAACCGGCGAACGATAAATTTCCAACCGGGGGTTCGGTACATCAACCTTAACGGAGAACTTAATCGCGGCTTGGTTCTTGCACGCGCCACTTCCACGCGCTATAGAAGCGTACACGCTGCTGCAAGAAACCCCCCATGAGCCGGAGGAGGAATTAAAAGGCGTAGAAAACACTGGCGTGGAGAGTAAACCGCGAGTCTTAATTTCCTGATAACAGATCGCGAGCCACCGAGTCGAGTCCGTCGAGTTGCTTCTAACGATATCTCGAATTATCATCGGACGTCGTATTAATAACTCGATAATAAGTTTTTTCTTCTTTTTTTTTCTCTCTCTCTTTATCGTTCGCTTCGCCTCGAGAGTGAGAGAAGAAAAGGCACGAGGATGATTTGTCGAAAAATTTACCGACGTTCCATTATTGGAAACTCCATCTCGATATTTGGATGTTTATTCTGAATATTTAGTTCGGATCTCGAGAATTGCAACTTTGAACCTCGCGAACAAGCAGTTCGTTTCGACGATGAACTGAACGATTAATGATTCGCAAGTTGACTTTTTACAGCAAGCAACGAAGTTGAAAATATTCAAAGGTATCGAGATCTTTCGCAATTTAAATCGCTAATTCTAGTTTTTTTTCAAACGACTACAATAATATTTACTAAAGCCATTTTGATTCATCAATTTGGCTCCTTCGGCGAACCAATAAAATTTATTTTCCAACAATATTTATTTACAAAAAAAGTCGAACTGACGCGCACGAGTTCGAATGGAACTTTCAACATTGAAGAGAGTGAAGTTTTAAAGGAAGGAAGTGCAAAGTTCAAATCGAGATTCGTGAACGCTTTAAAAATCTTCCATCGCCATTCAGAAGAGAAGGGAGATTTCAAACTTTCCTTCACCTCGGTGTTTATCGATTTCTCAACTAAAACTTTTGCCTCGATTCAATGAACAATGTATCGATTCATTGGTTATTCGTCGAGTCGAATCCTCGGTAATCTACGAACGGAGGTGACTGAGGAAGAACAATCTCGAAAGTGATGAGTACACAATGAGACGAAATAAAGCTAAAGGGAATGGCGATTGAAAAAAGAAAAGAAGAGAGATCCAAGTGGAGAAAGTAACAGTTTCTCTATTAAAAAAAAAAAAAAAAAAAAAAAAAAAAAAGAAAAAGAAAGGAAAAAACGAAGTGAAACTGGAGGAGAAGGATCTTAAGGGGGATGATGACGAGGAGAGGGTTGTTGCAGATGAAAAATCTCGTGAAATATGAGTAACGAGGGACCGGGATAATTCTCTTTCAAAAATTCAGAAATGAACCAATAAAATGCGTGGATTTACGATACGTCAATTTGCTCAGGAGATGTTCAAATCCCTGCGACGATTTTCTGACCATATATGTTATTGTTCGTTTGTCGAAATGAGTTTCAAAGAAACTGAAGAACAGGGAAAGATTTATCCGAATAAAGTGAAAACTTTTTGTCAGAAATCCTCGAATCCACGAACTTGTGGAACTTTGTACACTCGACAATCTTTTTCGTACGTTCTCTTCAAGGCCAGGAAGTTTTCTTCTCGATTGCCCGACTTCCTTTTCTTTTTTTCTTTTTTGTCGTGGACTGCACGAGCAATCGCAAAGCTGATAAAATCCAAATTTTGCACGGGCACTTTGTACATATATTCTGACCATCGAGAAAATATTTTACGAGAGACCATATTTTATGAGAAAAGAGCCGTGCTCGTAGAGGATCGTAAATCTCGCAAGAACGGCTTGTAAAATGCAAATAAACAGAACCACCGAGTCGTAATTAACCGAGTCGAACGATTAAGCTGCAGGTACGTAATTTTCAACTTTTTTTCTAGCTTTTTTTTTTCTCCCTCGCGACGCGCATCGTGAGACCGACTGGTATTTATTCTCCCTCTCATCGTGCCACCACCACTTCCTCCGAGATAAGCCACACAACGATCGAGATAGAGAGCATTATCAACGATGAACGAAATTCTCGTTTGCACGCAGTATGGTCAATATTTAAAAAAAAAAAAGAAAAAATTGAATAAACCAATAGCGCTGAAGAAAAAACGCTGAGTTAGTAAGTGAAACTTACGGTTTTCGCCTGAGACACTAATTTCCTTGTGATTGAATTATTTCGACGCCCCAGAGTATAGTGATTAATTCTTTTGTTTATATGCTTACGTAAGTAGAGTGAAAAATTTAGCCGATAATTTAGTAAGCTAGAGGAATCGGACTGTGAACAAATATTCTACATATAAATGTAATTGTAATTTAAATGACAATAATTAAAATAAATAGATTTATCCCTGTCTGAAGACAGAAATCGATCGAAGGAAATTCCTATCATCATATCATCATATTGATGTAACACTGTAAAAAAAAAAAAGAAAAGGATCACGTAACGATCAACTCATGGTGTCTCATTTTAAAACTTTTACTTTGCCTGTTCGCGAGTTCATGACTTCTCAAAGACGTAGCGAACGAGAATGTACGTTTCCTCTTTCAAAACGATCGTGAAAAATTCAAACGTTAATAACAATTTTCTACGACGTTGTATCACTTTAAATTAAGTTAAGACAGTTAAGTTCTTCGATTCGACTAATGCAAAAAGAGCTGATAGAATAATATAAAAATATTATTGTACTTAAAATGAGATAGAATAATATAAAAATGATAGAATAATATAAAAATATTATTCTATTTAAAACTAATGCAAAAGAGCTGATAGAATAATATTAAAATATTATTCTTTTTCAAAAATAACCTAATTTCTCTTTACAGGTGAATATGTTTTAACTATTAATTTATCACACAACTATCCAGAAAAGAATCCATCCTGAAATTTAATTTTTCCCCATTCTTTTATTATTCGAGCTCGACTGTCGGTCAAACTAATTATTCGTTGTGCGAAACGAATATTAAGAACTGACGAGAAAGGCTTGATCAGATTCAAGCTCGACCATTGCCGCGTACTACAATAATTACACACATAATAATTATACACGTGGCGTGTATGAGAGTGTGTTGAAGAAGAGAACGATATACAAGTTCTCTAATTACTCGTTTATTTGTTTCTTCCCCTCCCCTCCCCCCTGCCCCTCCATTAAGGATGATTTAAAAGTCGGAAAATATGTATAATTGTGCCGATGGGAGAGGAGAGGAGAGGAGAGAAGGGCCGAAGATCAACGAATTAGATGACTCAGAGAGCGAACTGAGTTGGAAATGATAGAGCTCGTCAGAGTGCCCGCGAGACTAATTGCAACGTTTTAACTTCCAGTTGTTTTCGTGTTTAACGATCTGTTCATTTCTCAGCTCTTTCGTTTTCAACTGTGTTATATATTGTTCGCGAGCTTTGTTTCGCAACAGAGACGCAATGCCCGGAGAAAACGCGCGAAACAGCCCATCGGGCCACGATCATCGTTCTCATTTGGCAATTAGGCGAAACTAGTTATATTTTTTATACGTTCGAATGACATAATCGTCAACTGAAATTTATAAAACGTTCCTTCAGACAGTTTAGTCTGGCGTGATGATTTAAAAATTCTTCAGCGATTAACGAAAGGAAATATATATAATATATAAATATTTAAATAATTTATAAACATTTATTTATAAATATTTAAATATTTAAGTAATAAAATAATATAAAAATATATATATATTATATTTTATAAATATATTTTTTAAATATATATATATATAATATAAAAATATATATATATATATTTATATATAATATATAAATATATATATGAAATAATAAAAATAATAAAAATAATAAAAAAATATATATATATGAAATAATAAAAATAATAAAAATAATAAAAAAATATATATATATGAAATAATATAAATTATATGATATAATATAAATTAAATATATATGAAACGTTACTTTGATTTCATTTGATTTTGCCATGAAAAATATACAAATATACGAAATGCTGAGTTCGTAATTTTGCTCACCATCATGTACTATCACATGTTCAGATGAATAATTTTTATTTTGATAGAAGCTTGTGGCATTCCTCGCGTTAAGTATTTTCCTTTCCACTTGATATAGTTTTTCTAGCACATACGTGGAGATGAAGGGTGAAAGACCGCGGAAGAAGGAAACTGTAAAATTGAACGTGGACTTTTAAACAATCTTCTGGCTTGACTTGGGAAATATTCGAGAGAGAGAGAGAAAAATTAGTTACGAAGATTAATTTTTCGCGAAAGAAGGAAATACTGAGTTGGTGACAAATTTTAAGGCTTGGATAAAAAAAAAAAAAAAGCGAGATTTTTAATTTTCGCAAGAAACCAATCGACAAACTTTCGCGAGAAAGATGGCTTGTTTCTCTTACTTTAAGATCTCAGCGTTCGTCTTTCGTTTTTCCTTCCATGGGGAAGAACTTTCTCTCCCCTTTAAGGACTTCGATCCAAGTTCACCGCAGTGTCCTTGACCTTCTTGCGAAGATAGCTGCCGCAAGGAAGCATCGCAAGCAACGAAATCGAAATGAAGATCTCCACGGGGAGATTATCAATGTTTCAAATTCAATGTTTCATTGAAATTTTTCAATTGTCCACGAAGCCCGAAGCTTCGATGATTTATATTAATATAATCTCGGAAGGTTGAAATTACTCGTGGTATAATTCTTGAAACGCGATGATCATTCATCCGAGCATTCGCCAGGATTTTAACAAATTCCTAAAAACATCACAATTCTCAGAAGAAAGCGACAACCAAGTATTTACCGATCCTCCAATCAGAGAAATAATTTCAAAAAACGAGGAGACAACGGGATGATACAAAGCTAGAAGAGGATGAAAAAGAATGATTGATGGACGATCTCGAGAAGGATGACGAGGAGAGGATTGTTGAATTCGAGCAACGAGATGAAACAAAGTTAAAAGAGACCGAAGTGGAGAAAGTAACAGTTTCTCCACGAACAAGGAGAAAAAAAAAAGGGAGGAAAGAGAAAAAGAATGATTGATGAACAATCTTGCCCTATTCAAGACGGAACGAGGCTAAAAATGGGATGACGATTTAAAGAAAAGAAAAAATAGAGAGAGATCGAAGTGGAGAAAGTAAGTAGTTGCTTCATAAAAAGAAAAAAAAAAAGAAGGGAAAAAGGAGTGATCTGTGTTTAACAGGGGAGGATGATGGAGAGAGGGTTGTTGTGGATGGAGGGATCTCTCGGCGCGAGAAAAGAGCAAACACGAGCAACCTGTTGCTGGAATATCTGTCTCGATTGCGAGGTCCCAGAGCGTGCAACATGTTGCGAAGCTCCTCCTAGCTTCCGCAGAAATTCGTACGAAATATTATGCGGCAACTCGCGTCAGATATTCCCCGTCGTGCGAATTTATCACTCTGGCAGAACGAGGGATTTCCATTTACTCCGACTTCCCACTCCCTCCCTCTCTCTCTCTCTCTCTCTCTCTTTCTCTTCATTCCATCCCTACGGCGCGATTTACGCGTTCATTACATCAGTTAGAATGAAACGATCATCAAACGGCTGACAAGACTCGCATTTCGAGTTGAAAATTCCACGCGAGCTTGCTAGTAAACAGTGTTGTAAATATGTCCAATTGGCGCGTCAGATGTCGCGTTGTTTTTCGAAAACGATCGACGAGAAACAGCTTTCGAGGAAGTTCGAGCAAGATTTACGCACGATCGCGCCAGTTTCGAATCCTCTTAACGATAGGCGCGATGCTTTTTGCTTTATGATTTATCGGACTTGCGGAATCTCGGCTCGATCTAGATTTAATCATTTGTTTACATAGTGTTTAATTTTACCTTGTATCACACATCCCCTCTTGATGCATCTCGGAATTATGTAACGCGAGTCTGAATTGTAAAGTTTCGTGAGAAAATTCAGAATAGAGAGAGAGAGAGAAAGAGCAGGTTAATTAAACAATTGCTGTACCGTAAATATATGGAATAATTGTTTCATCAAAGATGAAATTGAAAGAGCAAGTTAAGTTGTGGTTCACGATGGTTTAGGTTAGGTTATATTCAGGTTTATAAATAGATCGATATTCGAATTTAATTTCTTCGAATTGCATAAATTGCAATCGCCTCGTGTCTAATTAGAAATAATTTGGCTTTGTTGCAATCGCGATGCTTGTCTAACAATAAGAAAGAACAATTGGAAAGAAAAATGGCAAGATCTTGCAATGAGGATCGACGATTCAAGTTTTCCGCAGTTTTATTTCTGACTCGGTCGACTCCATAAATACCGAGGCACCGCCGTTTCGATTATTCGAAACGGTCTCTTTCACGGGCAGAGAACGTATTTCCGAACGATGGTGGCCTGAAAATATCCAGCGGGCTGGACATTCGCGCCGCGCGTTCCAGAAAACGTTCAATTCATATCCGACGATCCGGCGGGAAAAATAAATAGAAGCTATTTTCGTAGACACGGCAGATAGCTCGTAGACTTCGGGAGGGGG
>NIPQ01048766.1:0-10140 GCA_002806875.1 Lepidotrigona ventralis hoosana | reverse complement strand
TTCTCAGAGTCCCGATATTATACCCGCATCTAAGAAATTGCGCGTAACAACAGTTCCGCTCGTGGATGCGGATAGTTCGAAGTTTGAATCTCGAACGGTTGTTGCGAGGAAACTTTGCGCGCGTGCCGGTTGTGTGAAATAATTTCAAGTTACGTTGAGAGGCGCAGGAAAATTAGGAAAATCTTTCAAAATTGCACGACGAGTTGACTCGTCGCCCCTGACAAAAAAGATTAAAGAGTTGGAATTTATAAGGGTCGTGCGTCAAAATCCGCGCTCTTTTCATTTTCATAGCCTCTTAAATTTGTGAATTATTTGTCTCCGTTATATAACATGAGTTTTCTTACTCCAAAATTAACACTTTCGCAAACAGATCATACTCACCATTTTGCAAATTAAATTCACCTTGCTTTGAGTGACTGAAAAAGTGAAGTAACACACTCTATTACTTCTACCAGCTCTACAAACATGATAAACGATCATTAAAAAAATTAAACTCTACGTGAAAAAAAAATANACGATCATTAAAAAAATTAAACTCTACGTGAAAAAAAAATATTTTAGTGGATGTTATTACGCCTACGGATTGCTATAATTATTATATATAATATTTTTTATGTCACTTTATCTTATACATTTTTCTCCAAATATTATTAAAAAAAACACACGCAATAAAATTTTGATCATGGAGTAACATCGGATTTTCGTTTTACTACGATGGCTTGAGAGAGCAAATTTCGGTCTGCAAAAAAAGAAATATTAATTTTTTGAAAGGGTGAATTTGACTTGCAAGAAAGGGTTATAATTTACAGTGTGAAATCATTGTGACGCGATCAACAATACACAACGACGACCGACGAAAATTAAATTAAATCCCGCTTCGCGCTTCCCTGGACTCAATCGTTCATCCAAAGGATTGGCAGATTAGTTTGGAATAAAATAAAAATTTTCACATAATTTCAATCACAGGATTGAATCACATGTAGTGGGTAGCTGAAAAGTTTATTTCACTGGCCATGAGCACACGATCGGTGTTCTTTAGCGAACGACTTTCGAGACGCGAAAACGAGTGAAACGCAAAAATCGTAATTAACTGCGAGGAACCGAGTAATTACCTCGGACGCTCACTTTGCGAGACGTTTTGTGTATTCAGTTGGCACCGTTGCAACAATTCGGAGTTCCATTTGCTCTGCGAGCACTGAGTAAAGTAGAGAGCGGAGGCGAAAGAGGAGAGAACGAGAAGGAACAAAGAAATGGGAAAGCCAGAGCTCGTAAATTTTCCCGGTCGTCGTTGACTTTTTTTTATTTTCCACCGATTATTTAAACGAACGGGGATTAATAAACAAACTACTTCTTGATTAAATTAAGATCGGTAGCTAGCGTTTCACTTATTTCTCTGTGAGACAATATTCGCGTCAAGTCAAATTAATGAATTCTATGTGTTACTAGATGGAAATTCAAACAAGGAAAGAATTCTGTTACTGCAACGTGTCGTCTACATTGATTCGAAGGATGATTTTATTATCTTAGACTTAAATGTTTTGCACATAGAAGGCAATCGAAACGGGGACGATAAATTAAGAGAAAGTGCTGTTCACTTTGCTATAAATTAATTGTAATTTTTCTACAAATACTGCTATATAAATTAATTATGAATTGAATCGAAAAATAATGTCAAAAAATACCGATGATTTTTTTTCCGCTGTTAATCCGACAGAAGTAAAAAGTATAAAAATGACTCAGCTGAATCAAGTCCACTTCAGTCCATTCAACTGGATCAATTTATTTTTCGTAAAACTTTAAAGCATTTCCGATTAAAAAAAAAAGAAAAGATAAAGTCCAATCGACGAAAGTACGAGTTTCAAAGGTAAGAGATATTTGCTCGTCGCATTAAAGAAATCGTCGTGTAATCCTTCGTTTCTCGCGGCGAGTAATTACAATCGTTGAGGGGCTGCCTTTCGGAGATTTATGTCTCGTTCACCGTAATCGTTTCTGGCAACCAAGCCACCACTACCATCGCGCGAAAGGTCAGACGCGGAGGAGCTTGGAGCTTGCAGATGGGAAGGTTAGGACGTCATCGTTCTCCGCGAGCAGGCAGATCGAGGGTCGGTCGTGATTATGAATCGATCCTAGGAATTCTAGAAGGGGGAAATGCCTTTTGGCCGGCGTCTCATATCCTGTGGCCATGCTCCTCGAGGATTCCGCTGATAAACGTACCGTTCGTGATATTACACATTCCCGAACCCCGGGCGGGCGACTCTTGAATTTTTCTTCGTGGGGAAAACTTGCCTTTCGAGGTGAGAAGAAACGAATAAAATCTTATCGCTCGCGACGACGGAGCGAATTTTATCCGTTTAAACGACGTTTAAAAAACGGAATACGTGAACTTCCACTCGACATCCAAAGTTTAAAGCGTAGAGTTCGTTTTAATCGATTGACAAAGAAAGTCTACGAGTTCTAATATAATTCAGTTAAAATAAAGTAGAATAAATGGTACGAATAAAAAGTATAAATAACATAGTATAAAATAGTATGAATAACAGTAGGAAGAGAGGAGGTAATTTTTTAAAATTGCAAAGAAAAATTTTATATTATGCTTTAATCCTTAGTAAATGCTTCTTATACTCTTTTGCTCGTCCACCAGGGATTTACAGTGAAGAGCATAGCTGTACCAATGACAATGAGAAATTGTCGATAATTCGTGAAAAAAAAAGGCCAGACAACGATTGACAAACGTTTCGAGGATACTTCTTGCACGAAATCTAAACACGTGTAAAAACATTGAGAAATTTCTTTCCACGAGTAAATCTATCATGGTCTTGAAGATTAAAATTTCCCTAAATTGAACTTTATATTTTATTGAACTTGGAACATTGTGATTAGACGACGAAACTTAGAGTTTTTTGAATCTCGTTTAACCTCAATATCCAACAAGATGGCGGACAGCAAGCTTCGAGGGATCAATTTAAAGGGCGAAACTTCAATCCTCGAAATTGTGATAGAGTGACGAAAAATATTTCTCCAGCATGAAAAGGAGACGTTTGAATTTTACAATTTTCGAGGAAAATTTCCACCCTCTATACGAAGATGTAAAGCCATCTTCGAAAAACTCACGGATTGCCAACGTAGAAATTTCAAGAGGCTCTGAAGAAGACCAAGATATGGATCGTTTTACGATTCTTTTTTTTTTATAAGAAATTATATCGTTGTCCAAATTATCGACAATTTTTCATTGTCACTGTGACACTTTATTTTTAAGCAATACTCAATTTTATACAAATAAATATAGGTAGAACGGCTACGTAAAACTGAACATTGTGGCACAGGAAAAATATTATACATCCAAGCACAGAGTGAGTATTTTTTACAGCAAAAATTTAACGTAGGTAACGTAATAACGCATTGCACTTCCTGTTTTACGACCGTGGTAATCAATTAACGTTCTCGAAAACGACTGCCTTTTCTCACTTGGTGTACAAAGACCAAGATAAAACGTGCCGCGTATTATCATCAGCTCGTTCTCAAGCTACCATACACGTATATTTAACAACGTGGCGAATGTATTATTTAAGCCTGCGACCCATTTGTTTCCATTCGCGGTGACAGAAAAATGCCTGAAAAATTGATAAATTTTAAGGGCAAAGGTTCAAAAGACCTCGCTTTTTATACCCTGCGAGTTTCATTCTCTTTGAAGTTTTTTTTTACTCCACCGACGTCTAACTATCCAAAAAAGAAAAAAAAAAAAAATACGACGCGTTTGATTCTACATCTAAAAATTTACGGTGAATTTTGCGCGGCAAAGGGGACAAGCAGTCTGAAAAATTTCGCTAGAGCAAACTTTCATTTTCTCTGCTCATTGTTTTTACAATTCGTAGATCATAAAGATCACGAGGAAGGAACTGAAGAATACCAATTCTCATCTCACTCGTTCTACTTTAATTTCCCGGGGAAGAAAGTACTTTCGTTAGTTGATTAACTGGTGCAATTCCATAGGTCACAGGTGACCACCGACACAGATAATTTTTCTCCACGGATAATCGAACGATCATCATCGAGCGCGTTGCTCGCGGGTTTTCCGAGTCTCGATGGGCGCTTGAAAATCGCGTGGCTCAGCTGTTCTCGAGCCTCGACATCGAGGAACCAAGCCCGGCTGCTCTTTTATCGCCGCGAGGTAGCGGGTAACTGCACGCGATGAAGTTTTTAAAGGGTGATCAATTCACGGGGAAAGCGCCCGTGTGTCACAATAACGAGAGGACGACTACTGGCTGTGTATCGAATTTATTTTCCCGACCTGGAGCTCGACTCACTCGCAATCAGTCCACGGCTGGAGAAGGAAGAACAGGGGGTGGCGCGATCGTCATTTGTCTGGCAACGATTTGTCAGCTCGCCCGCGGAAAGAACTTCACCGAGAAAAGAATCTGCCTTCTCTTTCCTTTTTCCCAGCGAACCGCGTTCGAAATCTGACTCGCGGAATGTTCTCACTATTTAGAAAGCTTATTTTGAAAGTAAGTCTCTTAAACCAGATTGAAATTACCGTGTGAAAATTAAATGCAAAATGTTCTCACTATTTCGAAGGTACTTAACTTCAAGGAAGAAACTACATCTAAGATATTCAATTCAAGAGACACTTATTTTGAAGATGTCTTTCTTAAATGAATTGAGAAGTTAGGTGAAATTATTGTGAATGTACAGTTCTCTCGTTATTTTGAGAAAACACTGTTCAACTTAGGAATCGAACTTTTTGAAAATTGGATCTCTTGAATGAATTGTTGAGTTCTCCTCTGGAACATCAATTTTGGAAAGTATTGTCGAATTCGAGAAGCTAATTTCGAAAATATCTCTCAAATATACTGACAAATCAACTGAAATTACTGTGAGTATCAAATATCTCCACTATTTCGAGCAAATATCGAGAATTGTTACGAGTTCAATTTATTATATACGAGATTTACTTCGAAAGATACTCGGGCTGGAAAAATCGCTGTGAATGTCGTTCTGATTCTATTCGAGGCCAACGTAAAATCTCTGTGCTTAGATAATTGGTCGACTAACCGTGGCTATAAATACAAGTTGATATTCGTTAGATTAACAGCGGAATTAGCGAAGAGATATTAATTGATTCATTCGAAAACTTGTGATTACATCCGAACGTGCTTCAATGCGAAGTTCTGATTACCGGTGTGCTAGCATGACTAATAGCTCTGTATATATGTATATATATATATAGATAGAATTTGTAGAAGTTTATCCCAATTGGATGCACTCTCGTAAATTTCGAAATAATTTTAGTGGAGTAATCATTTCCTACTAATTTACAAACTATGAGGATCAAATCGTCCTCTCATCCCACGTATCCCACGTCAAATTTCACGGTCATTTACGTTCCCAGTTTCTAAACTATTTGCACACACAGAGAACACACACAGACACGTCCAGTTTCTAAAAATATTCGTTATCCGAGATAAACTCTGAACAGTATATTCCTCGTTTTCGAAAGATCTCCCTCCAAATAAATGGATCCCCGAGTGACAGTTCCTTTAGAGAAGCCAGAACCTTGAAGTTTTGTTCCTCGACTCTAAAGGAGGCGATCTGCATCGCAAATTTTCCAAGACGCAGGGAAAACGAAACGAAATGGCCGAAATTCCGCGAATCGTCTCTCGGAATTTCTCCTCTCTTCTCACAATAAGAGGTCTGAAAGCCTCTTTGCGCCCGTGATCTTAGAGCTCCGAGAGAACGGATCGAGCAGAGGTCATCGATGCAGAGATCGTCATCGGTTAAGTGGCTCCGGCTGGAAGAAGGACGCGCTTTGAAATTCCGTTCGAGCGCGTTGTCCCGCGGCATTTTTGGGTCAGCGCGAAATTTATCGAACCGGGCGGTCGTTGAATAATAAACGCCGGGCAGAAACGGCTGCTCGCGAATCCATTATTCCCTCCCCCCGTTTGTTAGTTAGAGATCGTCGCTCGCCGAGCGCGTTCTTGCACTTTTCAGTGGCTCACCGCGAAACATGGCCGACGCTCGAGCCTCGATTTTCAATCTTCGGTATGTATATATAGAAACTCTGAAGTTTCGAATTTTGTGTTCCGTTACAACTCGAGCTTTTCAACTTTCGGTAAGAAATCAAAAGCTCGATACTGTTAAGTGTCTTTGTGATTTTCGATTTTCTTGAATTTTAAGTAGATTTTTTCTTTTTTTTTAGGTTTTTTTGTAATCTTGGAAATCTTCAGTCTGCTATATCGGACATTTTGAAGGCTAAGAAAATCTAGAATCTCGTAAAAGTGTAGTGTTACATATTAAATTTCAATATTTTATTTGACGATCTTCACTAAATGTGAGTTTCAATTTTCTTTTTTGGTATTTAGAATTCTTACAAATTTAAAATTTAAAAGAAAATTAGAATTTTGGTATTTAGAATTCTTAGGAGGTTTAAATTTCGAGTTCTGTTACAACTCGAGCTTTTCAACTTTCGGTAAGAAATCAGAAGCTCGATACTCTTCAGTGTGATTTTCGATTTTCTTGAATTTTGATAGGTTTTTTTGTAGTCTTGGAAATCTTCAGTCTGCTAAATATCGTNTTCGAATTTTGTGTTCCGTTACAACTCGAGCTTTTCAACTTTCGGTAAGAAATCAAAAGCTCGATACTGTTAAGTGTCTTTGTGATTTTCGATTTTCTTGAATTTTAAGTAGATTTTTTCTTTTTTTTTTAGGTTTTTTTGTAATCTTGGAAATCTTCAGTCTGCTATATCGGACATTTTGAAGGCTATGAAAATCTAGAATCTCGTAAAAATATAGAGTTACGTATTAAATTTCAATATTTTATTTGATGATCTTCGCTAAATGTGAGTTCCAATTTTCTTTTTTTAGAATTCTTCTATTTAGAATTCTTACAAATTTAAAAGAAAATTAGAATTTTGGTACTTAGAATTCTTAGGAGGTTTAAATTTCGAGTTCTGTTACAACTCGAGCTTTTCAACTTACAGTAAGAAATCAGAAGCTCGATACTCTTCAGTGTGATTTTCGATTTTCTTGAATTTCGATAGGTTATGAGCTTTAGAAGTCTTGGAAATCTTCAAATCATCAATCACTTATATCTAGCATCGAGATCTCTAAAATTATAAAAGCTTAGAATCTTAAGTCTGTAGGAGTACAGAGCCTGTCCATAATTTAAAGTTCCACCTGTGGTGGATTTTTTATATATATATATATATATATATATATATATATATATATATATATATACACTCGCTTTCGAGCGATCGTGACGCGTCTTCGAGGGGCTTAACGTTGGATTTATACCTTTGCTGGGAATCAATGTCTCCCTCCCCCCTGTGTCACCTGTCGGATCTATTTTCCAAGCCTCGGGACCGCGATGTCACGTGTCGCTGCTAATACACGTGAAACGTGAGTTCAAAGTCGAACGCTTCCTTGAAATCCCTTTGTTCCAACCCCTTTTTGGTAATTCTCGTCGTTTCTCTTGCTTCCTCTATTTTTCCCGTTCTTTTCCCTTCCTTCTTTTCTTTCTCTTTTCTTCTTAAAAGGGGGGAGGGTGGGGGGAGAGGAGTTCTTTTTAATTTACGTTTGTCGAGAAGCTGGCGAACAGCCTCTCTGTTTCCTTGAGAAGCTTCTCTCTGTCCTCTTTGTTAACGAGCGCCAGAGAGACGTTTCTGCCAGATTCTTTTTCGCCTTTTCGCCGTTTCAAAGTTTCGCCTGCATTAATTTTAAGCGCGAGGGTTCGCTTTGGGCCCCGCCGGGGGAATTTTGTTCGCGGGGAATTTCGATTCGAAGAACTGGGTGCGCGCGATTCACTCGTTATAGCGATTCTATACGTTAAAATACGTGGAAAATGTCGTACGCGAACTCACGCACGTTAGTTGTTAGATAATTGGGGAAAATGTGTTCAATGTGTGCCTCGACACAATGCTGCCGCATTGAATTCCGCGCTCGCTCGAATACACCAATTATTTCTGACGATTCGTTTGAAATTCATCTCGATTGAACACACAATAGCTTTCGAATTGCAACTAAAAGTAAAAGTTCAATGGACTGAGCTATGTTTCAACCCGCATCGATGGGGGTAATTTCTGTATAAATTCAATGAAGTTTAGTCGTACACTGCGATGTGTAGTCATCGTCTTGTTACAACACGATGTTCTGAAGACAACACTTCCATATTAGCACGACTTAATATACAACACGAATTTTTTCATCACACTGTTCCTGTGTTCTATTAGGTTAATCNTTTTTTTTTTTTTTTTTTTTTTTTTTTTTTTTTTTGATGTGCAAACGAAAGACGAATTTTTCATCAGAAACGAGAGATTTAACAGACAATACATGTATTATGTTTATTTCATTCGAAAAAGCTTCGAAGAACGACTTGATATTCTCATCACCATAATACTTTATTCTTCATTTTATTTTTTATTTTTATTTTTTGTTTTAGCTTGCGCGGAACACGAATATGACGAGAATGTTTCTCTTTGATTGGCCATTTTGGAATCGAGGCCAAACAAACAACTGTCAACGAGATTGTGCATTTTCTTTTTCTAAAACAAGCTTGAACAGCTTGAATAACAGTTTACACAATGAATTTGCGGTTTAAAGCGAAACAGAATGGACACGTATATGGCCCCATTTATTAGAGAAAAAAAACGCAATTATTTTATTGGCCAATCCAATAAGTTTCGCTTACGGTTTCGATACAACACGAATAAACGAATAAACCACGTTACAGGATACTGTACTTCTACATCATTTGTAACACGAAAATTAAAGTACGCATTTTTTTTGCTTATTTTATTTTATGCACGGACGTGCAATTCGACACTAGAAAATATGATCGAAATAACCAATTCAGAAGCGCCAAAAATCACTTCTTACTAAAATAAATCCATAATTATTTTTATTATATATTTTAAGAAACTTTCACTTGACGGATTAATGAAATTAGTTTTTTTTTTATATTTTGATATTTTATTAAAAAAAAGATAGTAGGTGGGAAGAAACTTTTGGCTTACCCTATATATTTATAATAGTGTATTTTTAGAGACTTTAATGAATTTTAGTAAAATATATAAACAGAAGCTTGCGTTCTTTATTGTATTCTCTACAAATTTTACACTTCAATCATGGGTAGATCTAGTGTTGAGTACGATGATAATAAGTCACAATTATGACAGTGAAGATGATGAAACGAAATGCACAATAATACACCAGTCAGAATGTACAAAAAGGAGTAAACTTCCTAAAAGAATTTCCAGATGGTTCGGCTCGATCGAATTAACTGAATTCTATTTCGTAGCCGCAGCTGCCAATAGAATTAGCAGCACGGGATGTTATTATATTCAGCATATCATTCACCAACAAGCTAATTACTGCGCTGAGAACATTATTAAGCAAATCACGTTTCTACTATGCCACGTTTATTGAAACCATTTCGTCCGTGTTTACGCGATTTGCTCGAACGATTGAACGCGGAACGGCCGAAATTCGACGATTCTCGGCTCTTGAATTTCATCGTTTTCCCTTGGTCAAATACCACTCGAATAATTAGCCGAGTTTGATAAACGCTCTCGATAAGTATCGTCTCGGAAAACACGTCCGCGAGCAAAAGAAAGAGCAAACTTGATAGTAGCAAAATCGCGTGCTTTGATTCGCGCGCGGAATTTAATTTCTAAATCGTTTCTCGAGGAATTTTTCCGAATTTCAAATATCTGGCTGGTTCTCTTTAATTCTCGATTTTTCCCGAGTCTGTCTGATTCCTCAGTAGAGGCAAACCAAAGCTAAAAAGAGATAATAATAATTCTTTGACAAAGAAAAAGAAAAGGAAAACTTCGAAAGTGAATTTCATCGTAGGAGAAAAATGAAAATTAAGTTTTTTTGTTAAACCAAGTGGCTTATAAATATGAATATGACCAGGATACAAGTTGACATTGATCCAAGGATCGATAAATAAAAATATGAAGTTATAAATATAATATAAATATTAATTTAGGAATTAAGCAGTACTTAATAAATCCGAGTGCGGCGATGACAAAGAGATACATATTAAATTCTCTCTGTTCACGGTATCACGATTCGATATTCTATTCTTAAGGTTACGGTGATAAAAGGAGATTGCTCCAAAAAAAAAAAAAAAAAAAAAAAAATA
>NIPQ01048753.1:0-10098 GCA_002806875.1 Lepidotrigona ventralis hoosana | reverse complement strand
AAAAGTACCATATTTTGACCATATTATCTTTGTTATTTGGCACTTCAGAGTTACTTATTAATTTGTTTCACAACATTGGGTTAAATTTTTAACACGAAAATCTTTCTTGCGAGAATCAGAAGTAAAAAATATTTAACTTTAACTTTCACCTGTGGATATTACGAGATTATAAGAAATATCGTTACTTATTATCAGTTTTAGAATTCTTAGTTCAATTGAATGTTAGTAGTTCATATAAATCACTTAGAAATTTATTTCATCTACCGTGTATATTTTGAATATTTCATATAAGTTTGCATGTAAAACTGTGTAATTGCTGTGCATCCCTTCGAAATTTTTTGAATCTTAGTTTTTGGAAGATTCCTGGAAATTTAAATTGCGTGAATGCATAATACAGTCTACTTACTGTTAGTAATTTCCGTCACGGGGAATAAAATCAAATGCCCAAATTGCACAAGTTACCTTAATTGTACTATTGGAATGTGCAAACATTCTTCCTGAGTAAATTTAAGTTTTGTGTTTTATTCAAAATTGACAAAGCAGTGAATTTCGTACGTGAGCTAACTGAGATTCTTCTAAAAATAAGTCAAAAGCGAACAATCGTTCAAAATTCAATTGTTCTTTGATTAATTTACACTTTCTTTGTTTTATAATTTAAATTGACAAAGCAGTGAATTTCGTACGTGAGCTAACTGAGATTCTTCTAAAAATAAGTCAAAAGCGAACAATCGTTCAAAATTCAATTGTTCTTTGATTAATTTACACTTTCTTTGTTTTATAATTATGAACAAATTTATCGTAACGAGTCAGAAGAATTGAATATTTTACTTATATTATGTTAAATGAATAACAATACACTATTTTACGTAATAAGGGCCTGAGACAACTACATATAGATAAATTCATTTTATTTATTACGTTTTTAACGAAACTACCATTATTTAACATTATAGATAGTTCTGCAACATGAGAAGCTGAAGCTGACACTCCAACAGTACAATTTTGAATAATCGTTCATTTAATTTGATAAATTCTCTTCTAACTCCATAAATTTAATAATAACAACGCGAACTCTATCATGCTCGAGAGTTAAAACCCAAAGTACCAACCTCGAAATTCACGATTGTAAAGCACACTCTCTCAATCTCGCCCAACACCGATGCTCGTGTCGTCTGGCGGGGAGCGTACGATTTCTAATTTGTAAGAGGGAAAAGGGGCCAACCAAGGTTTCGGTAACAACCTGATATCTCGAAATACTATTTCGCCCATTGCCGGCGCGCACACGGCGATATATATGCGAGATAATAACGGGTGTCTGGGGAAGGAGTCCCAGCAGCGGCTGGTTCGCGACACCGGCGACACAAACTCGCATCGCCAGAGGCGGCTCTCGTGGTGTCGTCTTCTTCGTGCTGCTCGACAGTACGACGTCGTCGTACCCCTCTCGTAATTAACGTCTTGGCGCACCCACGTACGCCAATCCGCCTGTGTAACACGTCGCGTACAATCGTATGGCTCTCGTGGTGTCGTCTTCTTCGTGCTGCTCGACAGTACGACGTCGTCGTACCCCTCTCGTAATTAACGTCTTGGCGCACCCACGTACGCCAATCCGCCTGTGTAACACGTCGCGTACAATCGTATCCTTTCAGGTATCTACACGGGGCCAGTGCATATCACCACTTGAAATCGCCGACATTGTCGAATCAAGGGTTCAATCCACTCTTCCTGTTCGAAATTGATCACGTTGCATCGATTTTAGAAAGATAGATCTTTTGTACAGATAGAGACAGGGAGTGAAATCTTGTCGTTTTCGAGAGAAATCAAATTTGCAATTTCGCTAATTCTTTACTTGGCACACGTGCGACTAACTCACAGGAGATTATTCTACCTGTGAAAACCAATGAAAGATGTGATGTATATAATTTTCCCCTTCGTAAGGACTTATTTTCGAGAATGCCGAGTTCGAATGTGTCGAACTTTGAATCGAGTTTTTCATCACAATTATTATTTGATATTTATAGTTGACGAATACGTTACAATACAATTAAGGCTCTATTGATATATTATATGTAAAAATAATATAATAAATATAGTACAATATAATTAAATAAAGACAAAACTTGTTAAATCGCAAGTATTTTATATAATTTATATAAGACTCTGTTAATATATTAATATATTGTATAATTATATACAATATAATGTATGTAATGTAATTTTAATACTACAATTTATCTATGCAGTATGAATTTAGTACAATAATATAATTATAATTATTATTATTAAATATTATTAACGTGAACAGAATAAAAGTTATCAATAATGAATTAGATATGACTAATAGGAAATATAATAACTAATATTAAATTATCCTAGTTAGAACAAATTGAACTAGTACAGTACTAGTATTATAAGTATATAATTACTAAATATTTAATATGGCTTACATTATTTCAGTTACAGTATTACTACTGTTACGTTGCTTCAATTACATTCGCAAAAAAATAGTGATGCACAAGAGCGAAAGTTTCGTCGAAAAACTAACTCTCTGATGCTGTACCGTAGCTACCGTAATTTTTATATCCGCACGTGCAATTTCGCATGTTCGCTCGTGTCGTGCGATCAGGTCGACCGGTTCGATTTCACGCATAACGTGAAGGGAGAGATCGCATTCCTGGGGCCGGCATCCCTAGACTATAGGAAAGAATTCCAAAAAAGAATCGGAGGTGTCAAGACGAATTGGATACACGAGTGGAAGCATGCGAGAGCCTTCGCTGGGTCAATTAACCGAGTCGTGAGATATATTAGCCACCCTGCGGTCCCTGTTTCGCCTTTCGTGGATCTCGGCACTTTATTTACGAGGGGATGCGCCTCGTCTAACGGAGAGGAAGACGCCCCGTGCAATCTCGCTCGGTGGATCTCCACGCTTCCGGAAGCTGTCTGTATCCCACGGGCACTGGCACCGCGTACCCTTGGACGTCCCTGCCGTGTCGCCTGTACGAGAGTGAACGTCCCTGTTCTCAACGTGAGACGATCTCTCTTCGAACGAGGGGCTTTCTGCCGGGAAAGAATATCGTCAGATATCGATCTATTATGCCAGACGACATGCTCCAGTTTCACATTTGTCTGAGCGATCTTTGGGCTAATTTTCTCAACGACCAAATATTGTCTTGTCTTGTCTTGTCTTGTTTTGTCTTGTCTTTGAAGTATGTCTGGATTTGAAAGAAATGCGCGAATGAGGAGGTTGGTTGGTGCAACATTGTCGCTCAAAAAAATATGCGAACACTTGGAATTTTTGTGGAATCTGCAATGTGCTTATAATGTTATTATTATTAATCCTCATCACTTGTGTGTGTGTTCGTTTTTCTAATGAAATACGTTTTTTTTCTATGAAATGTATAAGATCGCGATATAAAATTAAAGATCCATATAGGTTGTACACAATTGAATAGAAATTTATTTAGTTCATTTACTGTTAATTTTATTTTACCAATATTTACCATTAATAGAAGAACTTGCGAATTTAACTATTGATTTTGGTGATTTCAATTTGTGGTGATAAATTAAGTTGAAAAAAATGAGGAATAGACGATGGTTAAACGACTTTGACTGTTAAAATCGTGTATATGTACTTAAATATAATACAAGTATATATGTATAAAGTATTCTAGTAATATATTTAAACTGAACGAACGAAAAAGTGAATTAGATCTTTCCAATAGAGGATCTGACTTGATCGTTTGGAGATTAGTTATGTTTGTGATAGGTTGGTTGAGTTGATCGTACAATCGTTCAAAAATGTGTGGACATTTTTATAGAATTTGTGATATATATCTAACGTATATTATTATTATTATTAAACTATTACATATAGATATATAAAGTGTTCTAATAATAAATAAAACGAAACTTATCCAAGTTTCTTAAGTAGGTAAATATATAATCATTGTTATTCATAGAAATCATTCTGTCATATTTTGACAACTGAAAATAAACGAAAAGGGAGACTTTTAGACGCAACAAGCATATAAAAATGAAAAGAAAATATAAATTTTTTATTATTATTGAAATATTTATTGAATTGTTTATAAAATATATGTTTCTTTAATATATATAGAGTATCTACAAAAGATTCTCACATGTAAAAAATATACAAATTGTCTAGTAAAGCACTTGTTATATGATATTCAGTAGATGAAATAAAGCATTTAGATTCCATTTCTTCGAGTGTGTTCGTAAAAATATGAAATATCACAAACATTTATAGTCACAAGATTTATGTGTATGTTAATTTCTTTAATATGAAATCGATAGGTGCTCCAATCTTTCAAATAACAGTGAACATTACCTACATTTCCACAAACTATGACAATCCAAAAGTTTGCCAATCGTCCACAGAATCTCTCTAACAATCGAAGCTGATGTTTATTTATAAACTGTAGTTAATCAAATTATACGTATATATAATTGAAACGATGGAGGATTTATTTTACATCTGTATGCACTTATTTCTCAAATACTGATTGATATTTCAAATTTTTGTCCACAAGTTTCTAGCATCCTTTCAACAATGAAAGTCGACATTTATTTATAAACCGTTGCTGATGAAATTATTCGCGTCTATGGTTAAAACGATGCAGAATCTATCCTTTTCTTTTAAATATGAGATCGAGTGGCGATTATCCGCATTCATCAAACGGCGAAAGTTCGCAGAATCCTTCCGACGATCGAAGCTTCCATGAACGCGGGCGTCGCGACTGCACGTCCAAGCCTCGTAAAGCGATAAGATCCTGAAAGGCAGGCTTGCCTCTCCCGGGTGTTGTTGCCAGCTCGTGCCTCGGAGGTGCTCCTTAAGAAGGGTGAGAAGTGTCACCAGGTTTTATGTCTCGCGGTTGCGGTCGCAGCGGAGGGGAAAACGTCGAACGGGCGGGATGAGGAGAGAAAAGGAGAATGAAAGAGAGAGAGAGAGAGAAAAAAAAAGAAGAAGAAGAAGAAGAAGAGAAAGGTTAGACGAGGAAGCGAACAGACGGAGGGAGAGGAAGACGGACGACGGAGACGGAAAGTGGGAGATCCCTGAATGGAGATAGGAGCCACGAGGATCGACGGAGCTTTTGGCTGTCGCGCGAAGGTTTCGTGAGAGTAATTTGTCGTGCGACCACCTCCGGGAATGTTCAAATGAATTGCTCGGGGTGGGCCCTACCACGAGGCCTCTTCGGGGACTTTTATCGGCGCGACATCTTGTATGGGAATGCGGGCCCAACAGGAATAACAGGCGAACCGAAAGCTTGCGTCGGCGCAACGAGGAGAAACGCATCGTCCATCCCCTTCTCTATCTGCTGCTGACGCGGGGATGAGGCTGGAGCCGACTTGCCTCCCAGTTGGTTTATTGCTCAATCCGCGCTCACAGCTAATGGATTCGTCTTCGCCCCGGCCCCGATCCATGGCTACGTACCTTAGACACGCATTGACCACCACCTGCACGCGCGTCGACGTCCCTCTGAAAATGCCTTCCTCTCCCTTCTTCGCCCTTCGTTGCCGCCGTCTCGGAACCGCCGCGCGGTTCACCGCGAGCCTCTCCTTCTTCCCTGACCGGATCACCGATTTACGATCGCCCGCCACGGAGGACATTGACGCGCTGCGTCGCAGATTTCTCTAAAGAGGTCGCGTTTCCTCTGTTCTACGACGGATTTCACGTCGATTTAAATTCGAAAGGGTTGGAGTAGCGATTCTTCAACGACGTTTGTTGCTACTGACGCGTGCATCGATTGCTTCCACTAGGTATATTTTGACAACATTGATTTGTTATGTTAATTTTTCTGATTGAAGATCTGTCTAGATCAATTAGGTCTGCTTCACGTGCTTTAATTTAAGTATTCTAAAAGTTGATTCGTGTAGGAGCAGTTCTCTCGGTGGGAGATTAAGGTTTTCTTGAGAATAAATAAAAAAAATATTTCGGATATTTTATTATACAATAATCGAGAGTGATGGGGAATAACAGCATTGCCATAATATTCAGATTAAATCCTCATATACTTCAAACAATTTTGTTCTCTAAAGTCAACTTGATTCATGAAATATAAGATGTGGACTCAATAATACCACTTGATGTTATATTTTAATACATGTATAATTTCAATGGCACCAAGTAGGCAAACTCGTTAATGATGAACGAATGTTTAAGTGTAACTTGGCGTTTTATTTTGCTACCATTCGAAAATTTCCAACAGTTTGATGTGTTTCCCATATTTATTGTTATTTCGTCATTCTTATTTATTTCCTTTCATCAATGATTGAATTTCGTGTAATATTCACGTAAGTTACACACAAAAGTTCCAAAACTTTACGCTCGTGTTTGATAGGAAAAATTCGGAAGAAAAGTAGGCACATCCAAGACTAACAGGATTCAATTTTCCCCTTCGTTCTATCTATTTCTTCAACTCTGGCTGAAATTAAAACGTTGTTACGTGACCCTATCCATCTCCGTTTCATTCGGAATGATCCACGCGTGTAACCATCGGCACCTCGGCAAGTGGTTCGGAAGTGTTCGCGGAACGCAGTTTATGCGTGATGATAAATTTCGCGTAAAACTCGTCTCGTTATCCACCCGTGGCAGAAATATTAACTGCGCGACTGCCTTGTTTACGACAAGAGTACGCAAACGTGCAATAATTTGTCGAACCCAATCAACGAACTTGGTTTTTATTAAGCTCGTTTGCGTCGAGATGATCTGAAAATAGAAAGCGTGGTTAGAGTTGAATTAACCACCTTCGATCTTTTGCCAAACATCTCGAGAATAGCCTCGAGTTTCTTTCATTCCTGTTTTGCATTTGTGTATTCGGATGTTAATTTGTGGTTATTATTTAACACTAGAGCTACCAAAGTGATCAAAATAACTAATTTATAATTTCTTATGAAAATTTTATATATTTACAACAGCGTATTTTTAGATACTCGAGTGATTTTTAATAAAAGCTTCTTTATTCTATTATTAATTTTCTCTTGTAGCTTGCATTTTAATTTCTTTGCTACAAATATTAGACTTTTTCGTCGGTATTAAGAAATTATTATATTTTTATAATTAATATTTTAGTTATTGTCTCGAGATGTGTTGAAGTTACGTCGTCTGTCGAATATACCTAAACAAGACTTCTAAATGAGACTCGACTTAAAGAGTTACAACAAAAATGTAAAATGTAAAACTATATATACTTATGTATGCAATGCAGAATTTTTTATAAATGATTAATGATTCATTTAGCATTTAGATATTTCTATATCTTTGAAATTCCTTTCGTCAGGATTCATCAAACTCATAAATATAGTTAAAGTAAAACGTATTTTATCTAGTAAACGTCTTGTATTAAATTAATAATAATAAAAAAAACAAATTCGTGGCATTTTATATTTTTATTATAATTCCCCAACGAAGCACTTTTTGTCACATAAAATTTTAAACTTATTTTTATCTGTATGTATTAAGAAAATTTCACAAAATTTGCTGAAAATTATTGTACATTCATAGATTTGTGAAAAATACTAAACACTGACAAAAAAAAAAACACGAATTGAAATTGCTTTACTTTTATTTCAATGGTATACTAGTATATTTGTACTTCAAAGATTTCAATTTTTTAAAGATACATTGTTATTATTTAAAGTTCAATATATTTAATTTGCATTTGAATGGAAAGTTTTTACTATAGATGTATTTGATGCTAGCCCAGATTAACTCATGATTTTTTTACTTTTCACAGTTTCCTTGACCGAACGAAGCAAATGGTTCAGCTGATCTGTAAGTCGATTCGCAACTAATTTTCATTTCAAACATTATCCGAATTGTAACTTAAAAATACCGCGCACTTTCTCTTTTGACGTAATCACGAATAAAAACTGCATTTACCTCGAGCAAGACAACCAAATGCAGAAATTACAGCGATACATTTTATTCGGGAAGGTAAACAAGGTATCAATAAATTTCGTTTAATATTACGAACTTATGATCGGTATGTCAATACGAATTTTTCGATTTTTATTCTCCATATTACGAAAGTCCCGAAAAACAACGCATTTGGAAGCTCGTAATGTAATAAAAAAAGAATGCTAATAATTCTCGGTGTAAAATCACGTATTCGATTCGACGTATCGATAAGACACGATAACAAATGACTTTCTTGAATGTCCATTTTCAGTGTACAATTGGAAGCTCGTAATGTAATAAAAAAAGAATGCTAATAATTCTCGGTGTAAAATCACGTATTCGATTCGACGTATCGATAAGACACGATAACAAATGACTTTCTTGAATGTCCATTTTCAGTGTACAACACTCCTTGAAGCTATCGTTCTCTTCTTGAATGCAAAAAAGTAATCCACTTTCTACTTGTCCGCTTCATTTAAATTCTGAGTCTTCTTTTTCTCTTGACTTTCCTGTTAGAAAATTATTACGAACAATTACTCCTTGAAGCTATCGTTCTCTTCTTGAATGCAAAAAAGTAATCCACTTTCTACTTGTCCGCTTCATTTAAATTCTGAGTCTTCTTTTTCTCTTGACTTTCCTGTTAGAAAATTATTACGAACAATCAGCTGAAACAGGCTAAATATTATTTTATTAGTATATGTTTTGCTAGGCAATAAGTCAATAATTTAATATCATGTATTAGAAAAAAGATGATATGATCAGTTAATACTGAAGATATAAGGTTTTTAGAAGTTAATAATGTTTTGTAAAGGACAGAAGTGTAATTGTGGAGACAAATTTCTATGATGTGACATTATGACGAACAATGGCTTAAAAAGTTTAGCTCGAAAAACGATTTTATTAAGAGACAATGAATTGAAATTACTTTTTCAATAAATAATGTTAATTGGAAATTTAATATATTGACAAATATATTTTTCTATGTGTTTTTCAAGAAAAGTGGAAAACAGTTTTCGAACTAAGTATTATTTCATTAATAGAAAAAACGCAATTCAAAATAATATCAATTCATTTTTTTTTTTATCTTATCATCATGTACTTGTTCACAATTAAAAGAAATATTTTTTTTCAAATTTAATGAACATTGCCATCCAGTGACATTAATTTTCAAAAAGTAATTTAAAATAAAATTTTGTACGACATCAAGAAACGATTTTCACATTAATAAATAATGTTTTAATCACAATCGAGTGCTTAACCCGATAAAAAAATTCAACGAAATTCTGCTCTACTCTGGTCACAGTCTATTCCCGGGAAATCGGCAGTAATCTCGATTAAATCCCTCGAGAGGTGCGAACGTTAGGAATCATCGTCGCGATAAAAGACGGCCAGGCTGGTTACAATGCCGAGCCGAGAGAGCTGCTCGTACCTACCTGTACGTGTTACCCGCGTGCAGTAAAGTTTATCTCGCGAGTGTCCGCCACCGACCACCATGGCTTTTACCTGCGGTTCCATACCTGGCCGTGTCTATACGCGCCTAACAGCCGGGACAGTTGGAACAAGACTCGGGGGGGAAATAGTGGACAGACGAAGGAAACGAAGGTAGAGAGAAAGAGAGAGAGAGGATACCACACCTTTAGAGAGTTGATTTCGCGCGAATCAGCTGGTCAACGATCTACCCAATCTACCGATTCTGAATAATATAATCAATTGATCGACATAATACCAGTAACTAGATCGTAGGTTTTTACAAACATGCAAACATGGAACGCGTGTAATGTACAGGGTGGTTTATTTACGACGATGCAAAAAATATCTTCGCCATGAGTAGGTTAATAACTGATAAGGATACTTTCTTTTTTTTGGAGTTTTCAAGATCATCGATGTATTTTTTTTTTTATTGTGTAGCTGATAGGTTCAGTATAAAAATAGATAAAGTGTCAAAAATGAGGTATTTATTATGATATATAGTGGAAAAACTTGTTTCTTCAGCTACGTTCGTAAATATTTAAAAATGTATAAAAATTAATAGTTATATTGTTCATTTTCTAAATCGATTTTCTAAATTTCGCCAAATGAGGAGTGGAGAATATAAGTAAAATAGTGTATTTTTGAAATTCTTTTTAAAATTCGAAGTTAAATAAATATTGTAGAATTATAATTATTAGATTATTTACCATGGA
>NIPQ01048741.1:0-10124 GCA_002806875.1 Lepidotrigona ventralis hoosana | reverse complement strand
GCGAAAGAAAAAAAAAAAAGGTGTGCTACCCACACACAGCCGTCGTTCTTTCCATTCCCGATGCACGTGGATGTATGCCCCCCTTTCACAGTGAGCGCAGTGTTATGTCACGACCTGTCTACTTTCAACTCCCGTGGGAGTGCGCGGACGATGGAACCGGGGCGAAATACCGGGAAGGGGGGGGGGGACCAGCTTTTGCTGGCTGCGCGCCATGATGGATGGGAATGTGGGACAAATCGATTGGCAAGCAGCCCTGTCTCTACCGTCGACACGTTTTCGAAATCTGCGCTGTATTTTCGCGAAAATCGGCTTTTGCGCCTGTCCCCTTTCCGAGAAGGGGGTCTTTCTGAGAAATACGTTGGCCGTGGCGGAGGCCTCCGTTTGTGCGGGAGAAGACTTCTTTCAGGAAAATGAGAATCGAGCTGTCGAGTCTCATCCAACTGATTTAATTTCTCCAACAGCTAACATCACCGTTCGATTTAACGCTCTCTGACACTAACGATTCTGATACGATCAACAAATCACTGTGTTCCTTCCCGCCAAATAACACACTCTGAAAACGCGTTTATCCAATCGTCGTGCTTTCACCGAGCTGAGCGTTTATATTAAGAATCAATCATCCACAAAATTACGATCGAATACAATGATGCAACAGCTCCTCGCCAAAGCACCTCTCCGCAGCATGAAATGGAACTTTGTGATTGCGCGTCGGCCGCGAGCCACGTCCCACGGTGGAAAAAAAAGCCTAAACACCGATACTCGAAGCGCCGTTTACCACGGCAGTTTCGATACTTCATGTTGTTAGCGGTCTAACAACATCCTCGCAGCTGCTACAGAGAACTTCAATCTGCCGAAGACTTCAATGTGGTCTGTGGTCATAGAGAGGCAGGGAGAGTAACGTGTACGTATACCGAGGCTCTCGTGCTCTCGATATATCTTACCTGTCGTTGACGCACCTGATAGCAGGAAAACCACCACGTGGAAAGAGACGTTCCTCGAAACGCTGGCACATGTGTTTCAGCCGGCTCTTCCATGCGACTCTTCGATCATCCCCGGCGACTCCATTAGCGTGCCAATAAAAACGACGATTCCACGACGATGACCCACTCCGCAGCTTTCATTACCCTGAATTATACTTCCGACAGGGGAATCGTTTTAACGCGCTGCCAGCGAAGAACTGGCTGATTATGGCCGCGGCAGGGATTATCGTACGCGGATTTCAGCTAACCGGCATGAAGTTCCATTACGCAACGTGTACTTTTCGCCGTCACGGATCGTACCTTCAGGCGGAATGAAAAAAAAATCACTCGCTCCGTGTTCTGATGCTCGATCTAGTCGAACCGTCAGATGAGTTTCAATGTCAGCTGACGTTAAAACGTTCGCTTTGATCTTTTTCTGATAGTTGGTAGTTCATCTGCTTAGCTGCAAAGTCGCAAAATTGACTGCGATTTGTAATTTTTTCCAAATGGAGATCCTGTGAATTTGCCACGGCAGAAATGTAACACGCTATCTGCTACGTCGGTCCCTAAGGACCGGCGGTTGTCCGACGTCGCACAGACTGGAAATCGCAAATCATTATAGGAATTGCGAAATCTACAATAGTAATTGAGACTCAAATATAATCAAATTCTTGAAACAGCAGTAAAACTCGAATATTTGTAGCAAAAGATTCCTAGCGACGAGCGTGGCACATAACGTGTTAAATGATCTTTGTCGAATGCATCCAGGATTCTTACTAATTGCTATTATTAATCTACGCGATTAAAATTTGCCAAGGAATGCTATAGCTTCCTTCAAGGAATCCACGAAAAGAACAAATCCTTTCTAAAAGGAAGAGAAGAAGGGGAGATTAGAAACACCCGATCAAGATACCGTTTGCTATTCCACCGTTACTGATCGCCAACACACGATCTTTGCTTGAGGATCAGCGAATCTACGAGGACTCTTTGTTCGAATCTCGTTGATTTCACGAGTGATCCTCGAGAGAGGAGATCAAAGGAAAGAAAAAGCAGATTCGTGTATCAAACGAGACCAGTCGCAAATGGTGAATCGACGCGTGTCTTTCTCTCGCTTTGTCTCGTTGAAAGAAACATTCGTCATTATTACGATTGACCGTTGGTCCTTCAGATCTAGCCATTCGAGTTCGACAGGAAGTGGGCCGGTCGGATCAAGGGCTAGGCTGGCCTTTTCCATTTCACGAGCTTCCATTCAGGTGTAATAGTCAGTTAAAGACTATCCAAACATAAGATCCCACCGCGGTGCACCGGTTCGCTTCGACGAGTTCCCCGTGCACTTTCTCATGGCAAACTTTTGTTTGGGGAAACAGAGTCGAGCCATCGTGGCCATTTCTTTCACCAAGCGCGATCTCTCACCGCGAGGGAACATTCTCCAGAAACTTTACAAAAATTGCTTTCAACAATTGCAATCGATACGATGGATCTGCTTTGTTTTTTGTCTATGAACTCGGTTTTACATCGAATTCTCTCTCGCCCGGTGATAGCGGAGAGAGTTTAATTGAATCTTCGACGCGCGAAACGTCGACGAAACGAAAACAGACGGCCGTTGAAAAGCGACGAGCGAGAAATCAACGGTCATGGGAAAATTGAAACGTGGTGGGAGAAATTTAGCAGACTTGTGGAATTTAAACGGCAAGTTTCGATTCAACTCGATGCTTATGCAGCGCCACTTTGCCGGGCCACCCGCGGGCTCCCTAAATAGAGGAATCATCTCGAGTATATTTGTCCACGTGATCTTCGAACAACAAACGTGGAAATCCTTAAATCCTAAATCAACGTGGCAGCGAGGCACCGTAACCGAAGGCAGACGGCAAACAAACGTCGGTAGCGGCGACGTGAGGGTACCGCGGTCCAATCTGGCGAAAGTCAAATATTAGGTCACTAAATAGAACGTGTGGTTTTGCGGGCCATTTAAGTCATCGCGATTTAATGGAGCCACGCCGCTCTGCCAAATGCCGTTTTATCGCCGATCCCCACCGTTAATCCTCCTCGATGGGAATCCACTTGGAAATGAAAGGACGCGAGAGAGGAAACAAACAGAAATTTCAGGATTCTTCAGGATTTTCGAATTCCTTGATGTTTCTTCGTGACTGAATACAGCTGAAGAGAACAGAGTCAGCCGATCCCGCAACCTCAATCATAGAGTGTCGTGAAAAAATGCTTTCCGCGACAGCCTGGCCGAAGGCTTTTAACTCGGTCCTTATCTGAAACGAGCTACCTTCTCGCCGCCTTTCGGTAGCCGCGGTGTTCACCTCGGGAGAGAGAGAGAGAGAGAGAGAGAGAGAGAATGGAAGCAAAAACGGAAAAAGGAAGAAAACGACGTTGGAAGAGAAAGGGAAGGCAAGACAATGACCGCTGTTCAAACAGCGTTGGACTTCAAACGGGCGCACCGCGTTTTCGTGCTGGAAGAGAAGAGTGTGTCGACGCCATTGCGAACCAAGCGGTCGCCCCATAAGGAACGGAGCGCTTCTTGTCCCTCGGCGTAGCCTCTAAGGACATCCGGCCACTGAAATGGCAAATATTTGTGCCATGGAACGTCGCAGACTCGGCGAACCCTTTCATTTGTAACGACACAAGTCGAAACAAGTCGAAATTAGCGAGTACGAGCGAGGAGGTATCTAGTAGTGTTTTACTAGGACCAGAGTAGGATAGACAGGTTCCGTGATCGATGACCTTGAAACGGCCGAATGCAAATACAGGTGCAACCAGTCGAGTAATAACTGGTTCAAGCGACGGCGACGACTCCGTCCCTCGGGCTTCTTCAATCGTGAAACAGCTTGGCCACACTTGCGAAACTTTTTTTACTCTTACGAAAAGCGTAAATAACGCGAAAGATCTTGCAGAATTATTTTTCGAGTGTGTATGTGTGTGTGTGTGTGTGTGTGAGGAAATTGAAACTCTCTGCGCGTTCATCGTTGAAAATCTGGGTCGAGAAGATCGATCAGATCAGGGACGTTAGGTGGAATTGAGGGTTAATTGGATCTGGATGCTGCTTAGCGGCGAAGAATAACAAACTGCTCAACGTTTGAAATAAGAGAAAAATCGTCGATATCTGGCGGTGGAAATCGAAGGTGGCGAGACGGCTTCGAACACGTCGAAGACAATGCGTTGCCCATCTGCATGCACCGCGCAAAACGAGTTCAGGGTTCTTGACTGACGAGCGCCGCCCTCTCTTAATCGTTCGATCGGTAAAAAATTCACAAGAAGGACGCCGATGGGGAACGAGGGTGGCAGCAACCCCCTCCTCCCCCTCGGGAGGGGGTTAACAGCGTCGAAAGAGAGTCTTGAGAAACAAACTGAGACGAGAAACTGTTCGGCACCGGGCACCGCCCTTCCACTCCACCCATCCATCTACAGCTTGCATATATTTTTGGGCAGCTAGTTTTTTCCCCCAAGGGAGATTTATCACGTCCCTACGCCTCTTTCGCGGCCTGTTCCATCAGTGTGGAACGACGTGTGGCAGGGAATAATTGGCAGGCTCGAGGAGTGGTCGTGTTTAGGCTCGCATTCTCTCTCTCCCTTTCTCTCTCGAGCGGAGGATTACTCGGAGAACGGTAAAACCGTCGCGAATTGCAAAATCCGTTCCTTCCTTTCTAACCATCGTAGATAAATCAAAAAACGAAAGTGTAGATCCTGAATGATTATGGCGGAAGACCGGTGGTCGATGGGAATTTAACAAGGGGTTGGTAAAAATTTTCTGTCGTTCGCGATGACTCTGTTCACGAGTAGTTTGTCCGTTGAAAATCTGCAGAGATTTCGTGCGAACGTTGTCTGGAGTTTTACTTTGAAACAGAAAAAAAAAAAAGAAACATATACACATAGGACGATTCGATATATACTTCATTCTCGCGATCCGAATCATTTTCCAATGCATCTTTCTTCATTTCAGCGGGAATATTGATGCAATCTTCGGCAATTGTTCTTCGTTCATTGTTGCAGATCTTCTTTTCAGCGACGAACCAGGGCTTTCGTTTCTTTTGTCTTCCTGGCGATTGCCAGAGTGAAATCTTGCGCATCGTCGCGACAGATGGTAATCGATAGGCTGTTCGTTGGCTTCATTAAAGGCCAGAAAACGATACGGTTAATTAAGTCGCTGGAGAGCTGGCGCGGGACTCGAGAGACTCGAGTCAACGCTCGTCCCATTCAACGCTGCAGAACGCGAACGAATCGACCCACTTGCCTGCGGTATTTCTGCAATTTTCTCGGCAATTGGCGCCCGACCGAGCACGTATCGGAGAATGGCCGCGATTATTCCATCTTTGGAGCAAAGCCCGATCGGGGAACTTCGAGACGGGATCGTACGATCTGGGAGCAAATTTTCTTGACAGTGAGAATGGCCCGAGATAAATTACATCCCTGCACCGAGGAGCTACCGATGCGATTTATGTAGTAGCGAGCGCAACGCGAGACACTCTTAACGGCCGTTAAATTACCATTAAGGTGAATCAACGTTGAACGATCTCACATTCTGCCTCTAACTTGTTTTTACTTGATCGCCGAGATTGTTTCTCGCTTTCGTGACCACACTTGGGAGTCTTACAATCAATTAGCGTTTCCTCAGATGAAAATGTTGGAAATGTTACAACTTGCTTCAGTTTCGAAATAATTTCCCTCGTCGAACCTTGTTTCCAGGTTTAACAAACACCTGAATTTGACGTTTTCGGGTGAAATTATATTCTTCACCCGGTATACGCGAACTAACGCTCAACCTCAAAATAAACAGCAATCTGTGTTAACTCGGAGCAGCACCATCCGTTGGTCAAATAGCAGGGAACTAGCCAGAACGGTGGCCCGGTTGCTAAAGTACTCTGGGATAAACTCTGGTTCGTCCAAATACAGTTGAATATACAACGTTAAAATTTCCTGCCTCTTATCGCGCCTCTCCTCCTTTTTGCCTAGAGATTTGCACAAATCGGAAGAAGCAGAAAACTGTACAAAAATTTTGTACGAAGGAAAAGATCGTGCGCAGTTCAGGGATTCTTCTTCCATTAAATTCGATAACCCAGGTAGTGGTTTCGCCCCTTAGAGCTATCTCTTCATTTTGGATAAAACGAATTCAATATCTCTCCACGTAGATTTAACGTGCTTCTCCGNGGGAACTAGCCAGAACGGTGGCCCGGTTGCTAAAGTACTCTGGGATAAACTCTGGTTCGTCCAAATACAGTTGAATATACAACGTTAAAATTTCCTGCCTCTTATCGCGCCTCTCCTCCTTTTTGCCTAAAGATTTGCACAAATCGGAAGAAGCAGAAAACTGTACAAAAATTTTGTACGAAGGAAAAGATCGTGCGCAGTTCAGGGATTCTTCTTCCATTAAATTCGATAACCCAGGTAGTGGTTTCGCCCCTTAGAGCTATCTCTTCATTTTGGATAAAACGAATTCAATATCTCTCCACGTAGATTTAACGTGCTTCTCCGCGCACCTGGATAATTTCAGTCCAATTTTCAATGAACCACCTTCATTGTCCGCGTCGATGAAATTGCATCACCGTTACACGTACTCGATCGTACGATACACAGGCTTTCGAAACTCGATCGGCCGATCGACGTGGGTGAATCGACCGCGGGCGATGATGCGTTTTCGTCGTTCTCCCTCCTCCTTCGGTTGATTTTTTTTTTCTTGCTCCTTTTTCTTCTCAACTTCTCTCTCGTCCTCGGTGGGAGCACCTTGCACACGCACGACGCAAGTGCACGAGAGAGGCGAAAATTGTCGAGGTTCGTCTCGTTGTTTGATCGCGTTTCGACTGAATTCCGACCGGAAGCGTGGCCGCGAGGTAACCGTGGCGATCCGCGCGCAGATTCCCCGTCCGGAGAATGGGCGTGAGGATCGATTTTTCTCTGTTTCATGATTTACTGCCGCGATTTCGTGCACCACCACGTCCCAAAGATTTTAATCGGCCGGACACTGGCACCGCTTCTGCACGATCCATCACTCTCGTCCATCACCGCCGGCGAAAAATCCCCGTAGTTTGCCGCGAACCGCGTCAAAAGCCTCGCACGCAAGAAGTCGATTCCCCCGAGGTTCGATGATTCTTTTTTTCTTTTCTTTTTTTTTTCATTTTTTTCCACGGGAGAAATTTCAGTGAGTTCACCTTGCTTGCTACAGTGACACGAAACAACGATTTAAGACAGTTAATTGCAAGTTGTGGGATCAACCTGCCTGGTATAAACTGTATAGTCTGTCTTTCTAGAGAGAAAGAGAGAGAGAGAGAGAGAGAGAGAGAGAGAGAAAGTTTCTGGACGTGGATTGACGGATGATTGATGAAGGCTCGCGGCGCCAAAGCACCGCCTACGCAATTTTTATAATCACAGGTCGGGTTGCTAATAGTTAATTTGTTGATGGTAACTTAAATAACGCGCAAGGTTTACCGGCTGTGAAACACACCGGTTCGTCGAAACCGTTCCGACGCCGATAACGAGCGATTAGATCGACGAATTAACGAATGTAGCAAGCGAGGTTAAACGATTCGTCAACTTTCACCCAATCATTGGTAAAGGAGAAAGAACCTGGCGCGGAGGTAATATCCCGACAAATGAATTAAATCATTAAATCGCGAGAGACGCGTCGTGTGTGATTCGAGTAATTTCATTGAAATTAATGAACAAACTCGGTTTTTCCCTACCGAGTGCCGGGCAATAATGATACGTTGCATCGGGCATCGTTAATACTGGCCAGCGATCAGCACGATCCAGCTGCCACTTTTGTCCAGAAGCGAATTTCGCGGCGCGTGTCTTTTTGCCACTGCGGAGAGCACTTGGCCCCTTTTCTTTCCCTTCTGTTCGTGCTCGCGAATAGCACAGTCCTCTCCTCTCCGTTTTTTCCCCTGTGCCCTTTCTTTTTTCACGCACGCACGCACGCACGCACGCACGCACGCATCAAAGGTACGCACACGCGGCTCACTGCGGAAGACGTCGCCGGGGACAAGCAATTTCGCTCGCGCAAAAACAAATCGCATCTTTCAGAAACATACTTGAGGAAGGGAAGAAGCGTGGCCAATTTTCGGAGGGCGGAACGTTCGGACGCGCGTTCCGCGGGACACTTAGCACTCTCTTTCTTCTCATCCCCTTCGTCCCTTCGTCTCCCGCTCGTCGTGGGAAGATGGATCTTATAAATCATAAAGTAAACCGCACGTTTAAGGGCACGAAACGAGACTCGGTTCGTTGACTTTCCACTCCAGGCACCTGCAGCTGGGAAAGGAATTTGTCCGTTTCGCCGACTTTTTTACCGAGCCTCCCCACCCCCCGCGCGAACGGCGACATTCGGGGGAGGGTTGAATTACTCTCATTTGTCTGTGGAAGAGGAATCATCGCGATGATTAATCCGAAGAAGAGAAACTGCAAAGAAGAAGAAATTTGGATTGGCTACGCTGTCTTCGAACGTTTACACTTTTGACGTCGAAATGTAAATTACGCAAAGCGTTTAAATTCTAATGGCGCACTCGCACGAGAAGAGAGCTCTCAATCCTCTCGATTCCCGAAAATCAATGCCCCTCATTACGCCCGAATAAATCGTCCGAGCTCGATGCTTCTCGTTGCCTTAAAACAAACTCATTGCACGAAACCGATCCCGTGAAAAACTGTGTACTCTCGTTCGCCTTCATCAGGCTACTTAAACCGAATTCGGGAACTCGCGCGCAACGCTCGCGATCACGCGATCGAGCCTGCAGATCGGCAATCGCGTAGCCTGCAATTTGCCTGCCTGTAGCATCAGCTCGCACCTGACACCTGTTATCGGCGTAGAGAACACCGTGTTGTTCTCTATGATTCTCGTGTGTTGGTCGTAGCGATAGAGCAGCAAGACTAAGAGCTAAAAAGAGGGATGAAGGAAATTCGTTCGAAGGCAAACGAACGGCAAGGACGAGAAGAGAGAAGTAGAGTAGGCGAATAATAGAGTAGGAGAGGATTGAGGATTCGGTAAACGACAGTTTGTTGTATCCGGCGTGGTAGCTTGACGACCGGAAAGGCATCGACGGGGCAGAGATGATTGCACGTGTCTTTTTTAACACAAAAGGCTCGAAAACCAACACCGTAATACGACGGGGTAGCGGGCGCCCTGTAATTCACCAGGTCCAGGGCCAGAGCGCTGAGCTTTCGTGATGAGACAACCGTTCTCTGAAAATTGCGATAGTCGCCTCGAAAATAAGGTGAGATTGGTTCGATCTTGGTTGGCCGGAGGAGAGGCGAACCAACAACGCCGCTAACCAACAACGGGCCTTCTTCTTCTTCTTCTCCTGGCCGAGTTATTATTTGTTTTTGCCCTGGGCGACCATCACGGTACTTATCGAGTCACCGTTTGCCTCAGCTGCAACGGTGCGTCACGCCCAGTCCTCCTCTCATTTCCAGGCGAAACAAGAGCACAGGGACTCGTTCTCCGAAAAAGCGTGGGTGCTGGGACCCGGTCTGCTCCTCTCTCGAGATCGACATCGGCCTTTTGGCCAAATTTATTACGCCAAGTCTCTCGATGAAATGGTTAAACTAGACTCCCTATCGAACGTTATTATTAACTCGAGGACAGAACTGCTTTATTTTGAATATTTTTTCCATGTCGCGTGTACTTTACGCTCCTTGGTACTTATGATCAAAAAAAAAAAAAAGAAGAAAAATATTCGGAAAATATTCCAGCGAATCATGCGAGAAGATTCGAAAATAACACACAACCGTCCCGTGAGGGTTCGAGAGGATCTCGCTGTATCAGGCGACGGTAGATTAATCGCCGCGCCGGCTAGAAGGGAGTATCAGGGGACGGATGGATGATTTTTTGCCAGGGCCGTTCGATTGAATCGAACAGCGCCTGGAGCCGTGATTGAACGGCGTGCAGGCCTAGAGAAGTTCTCGGGCAAGGGGGGAGGGGGAGGGAAAAAAGTCGTCGAAGGCGCGAATCGAGCAAATTGGCGGTGGAAGTGGGCCGAAAAAGCCCGGCTGCAATTTCGGCCCCCGGGGTCGAAGCGCGGCGCCTCTGGAACGATAATTGATATCACCTGCCATGTAAATATCGGTTATCGGCACGACCCCCGGGTACCTGTCCGGTGGAAAAAGGGCCGCCGGGATGAAAATTACCGGACAACCGTCGGCGAGATAATTACGTGTTGGTTTTAGAAAAGGGCCAAG
>NIPQ01048692.1:0-10288 GCA_002806875.1 Lepidotrigona ventralis hoosana | reverse complement strand
TGTAACCTTTATACATTACATTAATTTTTTTATATCAATAATATTTAATTTATATTTTAAGTATTAAATAATACTTAACAACATATTACATAATTGCTGTTATGAGTACATAATATATGCATATTTACTATAATGTTATTAAGTAATTTACAATATGTTAATAACGACGTTGATATGTTGATAATAACAAAAACAAAATATTTACGAAATATAATAATAAAAATATACTAAAATAATAAAAATAGTAGAAAACGGCATAATTCTTATAACAAGAAGTTAAAATAAAAAGTTAAAATATACGAAAAGAAGTGATTCTTTTGTGTACGCTATTTCTAGTTAGTGAAAGTAGCGTGTATACTGAAAAGAAAGTGTATAACAATAAGTCTTACATGAAATCATTCTTTCGTAAGTACTTGAAACTACCAATGAAACTCCCTGAACATACAGACAGAGAATCTTAATGTACTCTTACAAATTGATGTACAATAAAATCCAGCACGAAACGTTAATAGCTTTCAATAGGATTAATTTACGAGTGCATGGGACTAACTGGGCCTCAGGTCATACCGATTTTACAGCTCAAGATGCTGTTTGTCACATAGTGCGCCGTGTAAACGTTATTTACCGAGTATAAAGCAACATCAGATGTTTTTTTTTTTTATCCTTCTTTCACTTCGATCAGATTAATTCAGTATTGTTTAAAATACGTAATTATTAAACGTTCAAAATTTTCCATTGAACTAATATGTGATTACAATAAATCAGTGTATATAAATGCATCCCAACTGCAATTCTATGGTACATGTTGTTTTTATTTATATAATGCAAGGAAACTCAAGTGAGAGAGTTACTTAACAGCATTTTAATTATTTTTTTTAATACGAATAACAAAATTATCGTGAGGATCTTATTGGCCGATTTAGAGTAACGCCACTGTTACACCGATCTCCAACCATGCCAATAATTTTGTAAAGGATAATCACACGCGTTGCATAATTGCTTTCAAATTTTAATCTTATCATTTCTGAATTAACAGTAATCAACAACCATGTTTAATAGCAAAAAGAATAGTGATATTTTGATGATTATTATATGCTTTCTATGGACATGTATGTACATATATAATTATGATTGTGACATTTGCAGTAACTACGATCGACATTCGACTAATTAAATTAAATTAAAAATGGATAAATTTCTTCTTTGTTTGCTTTCTTTATATTTTTTTGCTTGTATAACGTATTCCGGCTTATATAATATTTCGCTTTTGCGAAAATTGGCACGATTAAAATTGACGAAGCTGAATTAATGGGCTAATTTAACCACTTTTGAAGAATGTCTGGATTTTCATTCATCTACTACTATTAAATTGTGACATCCATAATCATATTGGTGAAATATGGAAACTAACTTGAAAATGCACGTATATATGTAGATTCTAGAGTATACTTGTTACAAACACAAGTTTCTATAAGTTCAAATATTTTTGTGGTATAAATATGTATTTTCTAATACTTTTACATTAGAATGCAATCGGTGTGAGATTTGGAGTGATGTTCATTTCAGTTTACTTCTCGTAAACTCGTTTATTTCTCTCCTCTCCTTCACCGATCAGTTAATCATCCTGATGTAAATCTAAAATATAAGAAGGCTTAAACGCATGGTCATATAATCATATGTATATGTACGCGTTCATCATCGCAAATAAATCGGGAAATAAATCTATTAATTCACTGAAATGTAATATTTGCATTTCCAAGCACCGGCGAGCGAAAAGAATGAAACAAACTCCGACGAAGGATTGTCATATTGATCCTTCAATTACCGAAGAAATTTCGAAGTTGTTTGCAATAGTGTAAAAGTGTCAAGTTTCCTTACTTCGATCCATGTGAAATCGCGTGCAACATTGAACGTTTAATTCGACTTTAGAAATCAGTTTTTGTTATTATAGTACACCGAACATCTTGACGTATACTGCATCGTTAACTAAGCGAGTCAGCGAACTGTCCTCTTTGTCGTATGTTGCCCATGGTTACTTAACGTGTTGCAGTAGAAAATCGTCATTTGCCGCGGCAGCAGTACAGTTTTCTCATGCACGCTGCTTCTGCTATTAAAGCAGCTCGACTTGACAAAAGTTCTAAAGAGAAGGAAATCGACGGATCGTGACAGGCACGAACGACGCTCGAAATAATAATTATTGAATCAGTCGAATTCTTTAGATCTTGATGAAGTGATACGTGGTAATTAACGTACTGGATCAAAGTTTGCACGATTGCTAGGTGATAAAATCATGAAAACCAGCAGTTGATTCTATACGCTCTTACGAATAGACCGAACGAGAACTCTAGCATTGTTTTCCNGGTTAAAAAAAAAAAAAAAAAAAGCCACACGGCCTTCTTCCACACGGAAATGGGTGGTCTTATTGAAATATTCCTTTTCTTCGGAGTTCTTTTCTACTTCTTCAACTTCAGGTAACGTATTTCCTTCGCCGTTGACATGCACGCTAACGTACGGAACTGTTTCATCTCGCAAATTATTTTCTTCCGTGTTTGTTCGTGGAGAGCTAGATGGGCAAATCTAACGATATGAAAACCCGAATTATTTATAGGAAGATCCATAAATAAAATCTATTAAATTAATTAATCTAATAAAATCTTATTGCTATTCTTTATCTCCTAGAAAATTTCAGTTTGTTTCGGTAATTTTTGGAATTAATTTATCATAGCAATGAATGTAATCAGTATTTACAACTATGTATTTTATTATAATTATCAATCAATTAATGTACGTTTGCATGTTCAATCACGTGTCTGATAATATGAGGCATTTAATTTGTTTACATTTAATCTTTAATCTATTGAATTTTTCCATCATTGCTGACGATGAGATATCTGTGCTATGCATATTTTATATATTAAGATCCGAATTCATGTTCATAAGATTTAGTCTGATACTACTTTAAAATTGCAAATTGGACATTTGAATGACAAGTAGATTGCGAAAATTAAGTACATATTGTGTTTTACATACAAGAGCCTGTAATTTAATAATGATGCATGAAAAATAAATTTTAATAAAACGTACTTCTGCGAGAAAACAAGTTTCTAGATAAAGATTCATCTTTGATCATTGGGATTAAATTTTCGCGATAATATATAGAAAATTCTGAGCTAACTTTGTGATTTATCCCTCATTTTTTTTTTTTTCAATATTTTCAATTTGAAAACAGAATTGCAACTTTATTAGTAATAGTAATTTTCTCGCCAGTGAAATTGGTAAAGTACATAGTACATAATATTATAGCAGGTGATAGTAAATATAAAAACTATGCTTTAACAAAGTAAATCAGAACACATAATTAGTTGTCTGTGCTTAATTTCCTACAAGAGAATTAGTCATTTATCGTTATATCATTATAAATGCAAATGTCTATTTCTTATTATGATTGCTTTTGTAGATTTTTGAATTTTTCGTCTTATTGTTGCTGATTTTGGCAATGTGTTATGAATGGCCTTTTTAAGATCGTTAAAAAGAGAATTTATAAATACAACAATTGAATCAAATTATTATTATTATTGGAGTAGCAATCAGAATTGTAACTTCTCGGATTAGTACAATGTAACACAAGAATTTCGTAGCAATATATATCACGGATAAGTGACATTATGCTATTATTAACTTACTCGATGATCACTCGCTTCTTAATAATTCATCATCAACATGTTGTAAATTTAATCATTTATTTTTATTTTGTAAATCTGTAAACTAAATTTTTTAACATTGACTACGTTCTACGCGAAACAGAGCATTTAATATTTATTTATGTAACAGATACTTGATACGTTCATGTTAACTATAGATATAATTCAGATCGTATGGCCAAGGATCGAATGATGTATTTAAATTACATGTTTTTAAGTTATATATTTCGTCGATAGACGATTACGTGTTAGTTTTATATTTGTTTTATTCATAACATGTTTTACTTTATTTCATGGATAGAAATAAAGTTCTTTTGAACTTCTTTTCAGAAATTAGTTTTCAATAGCTGATCATCAGATAATAAATAATAATATATTATAATAAATTGAATCATAATAAATCATTATCTCCAGCGGCAATATTAAAACGTCAATATTGCGATGCTGCTGGAAATTTTCCGATCTGCTTGAATCTCTAAATGGCTTGAATATTTATATAAGTCCTCGTAAAACTTCGAGTTATTTCGAGATAAATGTGTAGCTCGAAAATTTTTCAATTACTCAAATGTACATTTTCAACTTTCATGTTACTCGTAAATATTGTAATTTGTGTTGCAAATTTATTTCTAAATCTACTCGAAATCTCGCAACAGCTCGAATATTAAATTTTAGCTTGTATTTTTTTTTAAATAGTAATTTTTTTTTTAAATAGTAATTTCAACATCCTTAGATATTTTTCCCCTTTTTCAGCCAGAACTTTTAAATTAAAGGATCAATAATTTAATAATGTTACAAATACTTTAATTTTTTTCAAATTTTATAAAATCATAGAGTTTTGGTGAAATAGATAATGACGAGAAAAATATCAAGCAAATCCCCGAAATTTTATTTTATAGCCTCTATGTTAAAAGGCATAATTCGATAATGTAAATTGACTGAAAAAAATTGCAAAGAAAGGCTTCGTTTAAAAAATATATTTTTTCATATCCATTATAAATGGATAAATTTTTTTCTTACTTTGAAACATATTGATTTATAATTGTGTAAGCTACCGTATTACTGCAATAATAAGGATTATAATGACTTCTAATCTTAAATATTAGATGATTCACTAACACCTATAAATTCTTAAATTAAGATCTTAAATATTAGATCAATTTATTAATACTAATAATTTTAAATTATTATCTTCGCTGGCTGTTCTGTAAATAAATCAATCATCTCAAATAAATTTTTGCTTGTTTGTCGCTAAATTATTTATGAAAAAAACTATATAATGTTGAAGATGATACATTTGAAAAAAAGGAAATCTCATCCGTTAGTTGCGATTGCATTGGACTGTATCGAACCGTTAAAAGTGTCGGAGATGGAGCGTAAATAATACATGGTTGCATTAAAAACCAACTTCCGTGAAATCATGTTCACCTACAGATTTGCTTCTGTTAAAATGCATGATCGACATATTAATTATAAAAATAAATAATTCTATTTTTACTTTTGATTTCATTCGGTAAAATACTTACGCACGTTTGCATTGAATAATTTTTTAAAGTTATTTAACCAAAGTGTCGTCCGATATTTTCTATCAAGCTGCTTTGTATTCTTTGTATTCTATGTTTTAAAGTGTATTAAATTTTATTTTAACGTAAGCTCTATGAAAAATTATATTATGATTATAATCAATATAACTTTAAGTAGGTATAAAATTCTGGAAATTAAAAATTTTTATCTTACACAGTGAAATTGATATTCAATTAAATATCTACATAAGATTTAAATGTATTAAACACAGATCCTACTGAAAAATTATACTGATTTTTATTTGCTGTAAATTAAGATTTGATACATTTTATGGACAATTTTATGAAAATATTTCTATATTTTCGAAAGATATTATATTCAAACAATACTTGTGTGATAACACGGCTTACAGTATGCTCGACACAGTTTCAACACGTTTGCAAGAAGTATATGCGAGATGGAATCGCCGAACGGAAGTGAAACGAAATCCAGAATCGGATGTTACACCATTTTCGATAAAGGGTAAGATTTTTATTCAAGGTGAAAAAATTTTAAACGAAAGAATTATAGTTATTAAAGGTAGAAGATAAAGTATTTTAATCGAATATTAATGGTTCAGAACTTAGACGGATTGGACAACAGATGTATAAAAGGAGGATGCGAGATAAGGAACAAGCAAGAAAAATTCGGGAAAATTCTTTGTTTGAAATCAAAGAGTCCGAACCATTTACTCCTACTATTAAAGAAAAATCTTTGCTTCTACACTATTGCTGCAGAAGTTGTACTCCATCATCTAGAGTGAGTTTTTGCAAAATTTTATCAAATCTTATTTTTTTGCGTCGCAATGAGTGTTTTCATTATTTGGATCATGTTTTTGTTATAAATAAATTTTCAAATTACTTCAAATGATATTTTAAATATTAGTTATCATGCAAACAAAAACTATAAATTACCATGTATATTTATATAACTAATTTATTAAGATTGTGTTGATCTTTTTTTTAGGTCCTGCTTGTAATCGTCTATTATATAAAAATATGTGTATCGTTTAATATATTATATAAAATATTGCATGTTAGCAGTATTAGTTTTTCTTCAATATATTCATAGATTTAAAAAAATTGTTATGAACATTTAGCGAGTAGTAATAATTATTGATAAAAACTACATATCTAATGAGGAAAATTCATTTCACAGTTTAATGAATTATTCTCTTACTCCGGTGTACTAATAAATTATCTGTGGTAAATTAATAAGATACTCGTGAATTTTTCAACTTTTTTAAAAACAATGTTAGTTTATAAAAAAAAAAAGATTTTATTAGTAATTTTATAAAAAGTGCTCTTTTTTTAGTAATATGCAAAAAATTAATACAATAATGCGTGATAATTGAAAACAAAAAAAATATTGGTGAAATATTTCGTATGACATGTAATACATATTTTTCATTTAATTTTATTTCTTATAGAACTCATTAGTAAGTACTATCAACAAACAATATACATCTCTTGGTATAAATATCTTGTTAATGGAATCACGCCGATCGCTATTGTCTAGAGTATTTCCTCGTGCGATATCTACTTGTTCCTTTAAAGAACATAATTACTCAAAATTAAGAAAAACAGTAAGTTATAAATCTAGTAAATAATCGTATTTACTGTAAGTAAAAGTTTAATTATTTATATAAATTTTATACATAATTTTTCTATTTTATAGATCTTAGAAAGTGAAAAATTAAAGGAAGCAATTAAATTGGTTGCTTGTGAAATAATTAAGGATGAGGGTTGTAGTGAAACGATTGCCTTGGAAAAAGCAGAAACTAGAGCCAAAACTATATTACAACAAATGGAAAGCAAACCAAACAATTTTTTCCTTAAAATTGTAGCATGGATTATTTATATAATGTTACCATGTTTTATGCAATCTGTTGTAGTATTGCCATCTCAAATAGAAATGTTAGTAAAGGCAAATGAGACTGGTCTTCCTGTGATATTACTTCCTTTACATCGTAGTCATATGGATTATTGTATAATCAGCTTTCTTCATGTAATATATGGTATTAAATGTCCATTAATTGCAGCTGGTGACAATCTAAAAATGCCACTTTTTGGGTATGAACAATAATTTGGATATATATATTAAATATATTATATATATGTATTATAATGTTATTATTAACTAAATTTTATATACTAAATAGGAAGCTTTTGCAAGGTTTGGGTGCATTCTTTATAAAACGTCGAATCGATCCCGTTATAGGCCGCAAAGATATTCTTTATCGTGCCGTTCTTCAGACGTATATATTGAAAAAATTAGAAGAAGGTCATATTATAGAGTTCTTTATAGAAGGAACACGTACAAGAACTGGTAAACCATGTATGCCAAAGGGTGGCATTTTAAGTGTTGTTCTTAATGCATACATGGAGGGAATCATTGAAGATGCAATGATAATACCTGTTGTACCAAATTATGAACATATTATTGATGGAAATTTTGTTAAAGAGCAGCTAGGTGAACCAAAGAAGAATGAAACATTTGTATCTACAATGAAAGCCATATTTTCTACTTTATTAGCAAATCATGGAATTATGAGAGTTGACTTTTGTCAACCTTTTTCACTCAAGGTCAGTTATTCGAATGCTTTTTAATATGACACGTGATTTTTATTGCTAAATTCACATTATCTTAATTATACAATTTTATCATTTCATAAAAAGGAAATGTTAAATTCTTTCCAAAATCAATCAAAATTCAATGGAGTAAAAATATCTTCCGTTGAAAAACCTTTAAAATCTACAATATCTAGTTCATCGCTATATGGTACAGATGTAGTTGTAGAAGAATATCGTCAACTAGTTGATAGCCTTGCGCGGCACGTTGTATATGGTAGGAATAAAATATTTTCAAAAATATTAATTTGTTATTTGTTCAGTGTTAATATACAGTATTTTTTAGACTGTAGTAACGCAATACCAATAATGTCGACCAACGTTGTTGCATTCATACTTTTATATATACTTCGAGATGGTTGTACTATGGACGAATTAATCGAAGCATTTGATTTAATAAGACAGGAGTTAGAAAGCCGTAATAAAAATATTGCATTTTGTGGAGAAAGTATTGATATTATAAATCATGCTGTTAGTAACATAATTATATTATTAAATATTTTATTAAAATAAAAAAATATATATGTTGGGTCATTTTTCTAGTTGGATATCTTAGGCTCAGATTTAATAAAACTACAAAATCAAAAAATTACAGAATCAGCTGACGGTCAGCTAACTCAATCAAATTTTGTTACTGTAATCCGTCCTGTGTCATCTCTACCGAATGTAATCGAACTATCTTATTACAGTAATACAGTGGTAACATGTTTTACTATAGATAGCATAGTGGGTAAGAAAATATAACTTTAATATTTTAAAATTTTAATGCTTTAATATCTTAAATTAAATTAATTTCTTAATTCGTTTATTATATTTTCAGTAACTGCTTTGTATGCTGAGTTACAATCAAAGATTAATGATCCTGTAGCTATTGCTCAAAACAACATTACAGTGTCTCAAGATCTTTTGATAAAGAAATCACTTAAGCTTTGTGATATTTTTAAATATGAATTTATTTTCTGCAAGCCATGTCAGGATTTAGAACGTGTTATTCTAGATACTATAGTGAACCTCTCACATAAAGAATTTATTATTTTACAAGAGGTATTGTACATGACGCAAATAATTTCATTATTAAAAAGTTATTCATTCAAATTGTTTAATAGGAATGTTATTTAGAAGAAGAACTATGGAGTAAAAGATATGCAAAAAATTTTGATGATAGTTCAGATGAAGAATATCGCAATAAGAATAAGGCTAAAGATATTCAGTACAAAGTAAGTTGTTTATTTGATTGTATATTTTAACAACAGAGTTGTAATCTATTATTTAATTATTTTTCTCCAGTTGAATTTAATACCAGAAATTACAAAACGTATGGAATTTCTTCATGTAATGTTGCAACCTTTAGTTGATGCTTATACTTTTAGTGCTTTGTCTCTTAGAAGATTAGTAGGTCAATCACTTATTGAGAAAGATTTAATTCGTGAAATTTTTAATGAAATAAAAACGAATATAGATCATGGTATAATAAATTATTGTAAGTAATGGCAAATAATTATATATATATAAGCTCAGTTGCTTTATAAATAATCACCAATTTTATTTTGAAATAGGTGAAAGTTTATCTGTTGATTCGATAAAAAATTCTCTGAAATTATTTGAAAAATGGAATATTTTGGAATGTCATCCAGAAGAGAATATTAAAATTTTTTATCTGAAAGACGAATATGATACAGAATCAGCTATAATGAAACTCTATGATACAATAGCAGCTTTCAGATTGACTAAGAATGTAAACGAAAAAAAATTATTTTAACTTAAATGTCTATAAGTACTATTTTTTATAAACAACTTTATAAGAAGCTTTGTACATAGTGATTTACAAGTAACAAGTATGATTCAATATGTTCGCTACTATAGTATCATTAAATCATTAACAGGATTTTTTTTTTGTTTTTTAATATAATACATCATATGCAACACACACACGCGCGCGCGCGCGCGCGCGCGCGCGCACACACACACACACACACACACACACACACAGATATATATATATGTTAGAATTCATGATATGTCACTGATAGCGAACATATTGATTTTGTTGTACATTAAAATAAAGATAAGTTAAAGATTTATTATTCCGCGTGAATAGTTTCGAAGTTTATAGCACAAATATAATTAAATCCTAGATCTGATCTATAATTAGATCCTAGATCTAAATTTTGCATCAGATTATTAATGTGATATTATTATATACATCAAAAATATTAGATTTATTTCGTTAATAAAAGTAATTTTTCGTACTATTGGATTTAATACCAATGATTTTTTTTTTGTTAATATTAGAAAAACAGATATACTTAAAAAAGTAAAGCACTATTTTTATTATATTTTTACGAAACAGTAGAATTTTGTATGTATGATATAAAAAAGTAAATAAATAAATAAATA
>NIPQ01048665.1:0-10071 GCA_002806875.1 Lepidotrigona ventralis hoosana | reverse complement strand
TTTTTTCTTTTTTTTTTTTTTTTTTTTTTTTTTTTTAAATATGGCACAACAAAATTAGCACGAGCAGGATCATCTGCTTCAAATCTTCGAGGTGTAAGGTACAATTGCAAGACGTAAGTAAAATGCAAGGGAAATAGTATCCGTAGAAATTAACGAAAAAAAAAATAGAAAAAAATTTTTTCTATTTCTAATCTTATCTTAGTTACTCTCGTCTCTAACGTCTCTCATTTTTCCAACTGAATTTGTCCCTTGGTAAAAAGATTACGTAATGGACAAATGAAGTAGTTGAATTTGCAAATTCCTTTATCGGCGATAAATAGAGTTTCTACGTTCGAGTACTCGTAAGATATAACATAAATCCTACTCTTACGTGCTCTTACGTCAATTTCCACATCGTTATCTTATTTTCCCTAGTTTTATCTGACGTTTGTTTTAAGCTTGTTTTCCGATTACATTCCAAAAATAATACAAATGCCTACACGCATCTTCCAGAAGATAGTACATCGTAATAATAATAATAATTTGAGACCAACTTGTCTACTGCTATTTGTCAAGGGACTTGAGAACGAATATTATTTGCAACATAACTTGTCGTTTAAAAAAAGTCGAAAATATATATATTGTGTATTATACATGATAGAAAATATCTAGATTATCTGTATAATATGATATTTCACAACAGAAAATGTGTCAAATTGACACAAGGGACAAAAAAATATTATCAACATGTATATCAAAATATCTGGATAAAAAGAATACTAAATATTGTGGCTTTTTTTTTTTTTTTTTTACTGTACTCCAAACAATTAAATAATCAACTTTTCTAAAGAATGGAATTAACCTTACGCAAATGAGAATGAGAAATTGTCAACGAATATTAAATCCTGAACAAAATTGAGAATTATGACTATAATATGTGCATATACGTTACATGCATAATACGTACAATTTTTAGAAAATCAAATTTATTCTTACGTTAAGCTCAAACGTTACACCATTCGACTACTTCCAGTTTGTAGTGACGGAAGCTACTCCTGTGCCTGTGTAAATCGCGCGATTATTGTAATATACTTTAATTTAAACGTTGGACGAACTTTAAGTAGACTGCAATTCTATTTAAGCCAATGAAAGTTTCATAAGTATTAGATTGCAGAGTTGTCTAAATGCTTGCTTTCTAAGTACGTCAAAATTCGAGCCAATGTGAGAAATTCCACCTAAGAAGCAGCGTCTAAGACTGCTTTTAATACCACTTGGAAATTTCTTTTCTGCATTTACCGAGAAATTTACCCCCAAAAATACTTCGACTTTTTTTAAACGAAAAATCGTACGATTTTTTTTTTAACAAATTAATCGAAATAATTCATTGTTCGTTCCTTACAATAAAAAGAATATAGTAACGTTTCTTCAAAACATGCAGAAAATCAAGAAGATTGTAATTAGGTCGTAGATCTTTGTGGATTTGTGAAACGATTTTTTTCGACATCGAAAGTAGAGCATCGATCACGCGGATCTACTATTAATAATTTTTATGCACTGTTCGCGCTAAATTTGAAAAAAAAAACTTGTTGCAAATTGTAAGGCGTGCTCAAGACAACGAACGCGTTGAAAATAAAACCAGACGTCTCAGTCGCCGCTGATAATCACATCCGTGCGATTATTTGATAGGGGAAGCTCATTCGAACGAAAGGAACAAATTCACGTCCACTTCTACATCCGTCTAACATTATATTTTTCCTAATTCACCAGTAACTTTTAGTCTTATGCGTCACGAATGAAAGCGTTTCGTCGTTAAAATGCGAACGCCTGGCAACTGTGTGTATTTTGAGCACAAAATAAATGAAAATGTCAGTCACGATTAAATTCGCGTGTCGCTCGTAACTCGATGTCGTTAATCGATGACAGAATTCACTGACACACGTGCAATTTCGGAATCAATTAACAATTCGAAGTAGCGTTTTCTCAATATCTCTTTTTTTTTTCTCGAGCCACGAGCTTTGTCAAACTTTGTTACACAATACGAGTGAGAATTTCTGTAATTTTATTATAAATATATTTTATTTATTTATTTATTTATTTATTTATTTATTTATTTATTATAATTTTATTATAAATTAAAATATTATACAAATAAATCATGATACTCGTTGTAAATAACTTTATCGTAATGTCAGATATAATTTTACGATATGTTATAACTTTATTATAATTATATCGTTGATAACGTTGTTATAAAGAGAATTGAAATTTTTGTAAACAAATTATTCCATATAATTATAACTTTATTGCAATAATTAGACGTCGTTAATTAGTGCAATGACAATAATACTTAGATAATTAATGTGATAATAACGATCGAGTAATTTGTACGAGAAAATCTTCATTGAAATTACGACACGTGGCTAGAAATAATTTTATTATAATATTGCAATTTTGTGATACTACAACTTCATTATAAAAAAAAAAATAAACGCGAATCTCTCGTTGATCAATTCAGCAATAATTCAAATATCCAAATACATCGAAATTTTTACTAAAATTACACGCGGTAATATTAGATACATTCCCTTTGCTAATATTAGAATTTTATAACGTCAAATAAGTTCGTTGGAAATGATGCTAAGACACACCGTAATAAATCGAAATTTTTATTAAAATTTTTAGTTTCATTTCACAATCATTCTTTGTCTCGAAAAGTCCTTTGTTCCCTTCTTTCGTTTCCCAATCCACCGTCGAGACAATTACAGTCTGTATCGATCTGTGGGATCGATCAACGGACTGGTACACAATTTATACAAAATTGTCACGCGTCACTGTCATTTAACGCATTATTTAACACGACACGGGCTATTTCGGTGTGGTTGCGTGGCCTCGCCATTGCACTGCCACCATGAATGCGAAAGGGGATTTTATCGAGCTTGCGTAATTGCTGCGTTATTCTCTCACAGCCGTGGAAGATCTCGCGATATTACTCGAGGATATTTCGAAACGACTGGAATATTTTTTTCGAGAAATCTGGCCGACTTGACTCTTCGTTTCCTTCACTCGGCGAAACCACCTGGCATACTCGATCCATTACTCGATATTTTAGAGAAATGGATTTTTGACTTGGATATTATTCTGTCAAATAACTCTGTTTCTCAGCTTGCATCAATGTGCATTCCTTCGAAAAGTAGTTCGTTCATTGATGATAAAAGAACTTGCAAATTTAACAGTTGGAAAAACGAAGGCTCGCGCACGTGAAATTAAATGAAATTCAGAACGAGAGAGGTGACAACAATTCATCTACAAATTTATTGCACATTATTGTTTGATAGAAATTATTGAACACGTTGTGTGCACGCAGCAAGCATGAGAGTGACGTGCTCGAAATTTCCTACGACTAACGTGATCCCCTGGCTCCTTTCTCCTTTGAGAATCTAATAAAACGTCGTCGCGCAAAGTCGAAGCAAGTTTCGATAATACAGTCGAACCCCGATAACTCGAACCCTCGAGGTAAGAGAAAACATCTCCCAGTTATGGAGATTCCGTCTTATCGGCCACTCGAATGAGAGAAGTTTAATAAACGGCAAAATTCAAGCTACCGTCAACGTTCTGTGCAACTAATTCTTCGAACTGAAGGCACAAAGGGAGTTTTTTCTCTTTTTTTTTTTCAACTTTCCACCCAACAACGAGGTTCTCGTTGCTTTCGTTACAAATCCTGCTAACCAACTTGCTGATACTGAATTCAAAACGAAAGAAATTTCGATGGACTGGGATTCAGACTCGAGCTGCGAACACAAGATTCACACGTGCACCAGCTCTAATATCTCTTGCTGAGAAGATTTACACTTGAAAAAGATTTATTACAATATTAGTCAGTTAGTCACCGGTGAAGGTGTACGCAGAAAGTAAACATCCAGACAGTAGGTGAAGATGGGAAAGAAAGTGACGAACGCAATCTAAACTCGAAACGTGAGAAATGGACCAGAGAGCGTAATTACACACGCAGAGGAGACAATGAACACGCTGTTTTCGAGAGAGGATTATTGAACAGCGCGAATTTACAATAACGTGATCGTCACGTGGTTAACAATAGCACGATAAGATTAGCCGGGTAAAATATACGACAGAATAAGTCAGACAAAGAAGCGCACGTGCACGGATATAACGCAGACAGCCGAGAAAGAAAATTCGATCGAAACTGGCTTTTGCTGCCTTGTTTACGCATCATTTTTTTTTAACGACGAGAATAAAACAAAGTGCGAATATCTTATCCACGAAGGGGAACGCGTCTCGATAGGACAATAATTATCGATGCAATTAGCACGCTGTCGCATTTGAAACGAAACGTAAGTCGCATTTGAAACGCAACGATCATGTTTATCTGCCGTACCAGCAACGTTAGGCTTTCCGAGCTAATAAACAACGATAACGATTTAAATAAACAGCGTTGCAAATAATTAAGACCGTGGGAAGCGAAGATACTCCTCTGTCAGTTCTTACTAATTACGATTTCTCTTTCTTTTTTTTTTAATTTAACAAGGATTTGAGTAAACAACAACGATGGTTAGACAGGATGATTATAAACAGGAGGAGACACGTTGTTTGCAAAGTTTTATCATTGTTTCGTATTCGGTATCGAATTAATTACGCGTTTCCAGACGGGTGATACGGCATCTCTCGTTGAGAGAGAATAAAGAACACGTTTCCTGTGTTAGGAGGAGACACGTTGTTTGCAAAGTTTTATCATTGTTTCGTATTCGGTATCGAATTAATTACGCGTTTCCAGACGGGTGATACGGCATCTCTCGTTGAGAGAGAATAAAGAACACGTTTCCTGTGTAATTAAATATACACCGTGCGTAATTATTCCAACACGATGGGAAAAATAAGCCTTCGATAGATAGTTTTAATGAATGTATGATTCTAATGGCAAGCGTGCAACATATATAAGTGTTTGATTAGATATATATATATAATAATATTAAACACACTGATATAATATTCCAATGAATTCTATTCTATTCAGAAACATGAAAGGAACATGAATGATTCTAATGGCAAGCGTGCAACATATATAAGTGTTTGATTAGATATATATATATAATAATATTAAACACACTGATATAATATTCCAATGAATTCTATTCTATTCAGAAACATGAAAGGAACATGAAAGATGGACGGAAAAATGATCGATAACGATCGAAATTGTCTTACATTGTGAACAAAGTGTGTCAGATCTATCAGAATGCATTTGATTAATATTACAGCAGAACCTCGTTTGTGCGAATCAATTAATTCTAAGCGTCAGGTATATAAACTAATCAATTTCTGGTATCCGAACGTTGGCTCTTATTATCGAAACAAATAGGAACAGGTAACTATTATTCGAACAAACAACATTCTATTATAATTGCAATTCATATTATAATATAATTGTAATTATAATAAATAATAAATAATAAATTAAAATAAATAATATAATTTAATTACAATTCATATTATAATTACTCTGTGTGTATGTGTGTGTGTAAAAGAATTATTATAGATGAACATCTGATAAAATATTTATTTAGTAATATCTCTTTTGAAACTTTAATGTGCTCCAAATTCTTCCGAAACGGAAGTACAAGTTCCTACAATGTACGCCAATAGCAATTAATACGTGCAATATATTTCTGCAATATTTATATAGATTAAATGACTGAACTATCGAAGCATTTACACGATGTAGTGTGACACTTCGACACTTTCGTACTGTTTGAATTTCAAGCAAGAAAAAAGAAAAGAACAAATATTTGAAGGAGATGGAGGCCTGGATATTCGTTTCAGCGGATTCGCGAACACCGCGTAAGTATCGCGTGTGGCAAATAATTAATTTATCATCGGGCCAGCAACATCGATCGTTTATTCTCGGCCGTAGCCGAGTGCACGGTCGGCCGAGCCCGGGTGCATTTGCACTGCTTCGTCGCCGCACTTCGGCTGCACGTAAGTACACGCATTTATCAGATTTAAAAGATGTATGCACTCTTACGTACGTACGCGCACGTTCGTTATTATTTAACGCATGCACGGTACACAACTGTAAAATTTATTGACCAACTCGCGCCACTTTTCCCGCTCTCCTCCCACGGTTTGCCTCCGCCATTTTTTCACGTTTCTTTGAGATAAATGGAAACAAATATGAAGAGAGACTCGCGTCGAGTTTGGAGTCTCGAGCTGTGTCGAATCGTTCGGTGTGGTTTGAACCGAGGAGGATCTTTCGAGAGTCGAAACTGAGATTGCGATCGTTCGATCATTGCACTCTCCTCCTATTTTCCTGTCGTCTGAAACTCTGCAAACGTTTCGAGCTGTTTCGTTCATTACGAGTGCCGGATATGTACGTTATCTATTGACGTATTGGAGTAATCACGTATTAAAAATACATAATACACTTTGGCCATCGAGTTTCTCCTACTTTTCCCATTCGACGATGGAACGTTTGTACGAACGTTAAGAAATTATTGTGAGAAAAACTGTTGATCTCTCGAAATCTTGTTTTTTGAAAAATTAAATTAAATTTGCTCGAGAAAGAATTCCAGGCCTTTGTTGAAATGTTACCGGGAAATTCAAAACAAAAAAAAAAAAAAAAAAAATTAAACTTTACCGGGAAATTAAAAAAAAAAAAAAAAAAAAAAAATATTCTACGGATTAACCGACTGGGGAAATAATTCGATCAAAGTGTGTGGTTTAAATGGAAATTCGAAAATCGAGATGACCATTATTCAATTGCATTTTTCCGACTCTTCTACCTGTTCGTTCGCGATTCCTCGTGTATCATTATTATTTAATTATTTATTACTTTATTTCAACGAAACAGTTACTCGCGAACGATCGATTTCGACCGGCGAGCGAGGTACAGTTACTTTCACCGAAGTCACTTCCCGGGCAGGAACAATAAATTAGCGGAAACGTTTCGTTATTTGAAATAACAATTTGCCCAACCCTGTTTTTCACACTCTAGAAATCACGAGGAAACCTGTTCCGTTCTCCACGGCTGCCAGCGTTGCGAAGATAATAAATGGACGTTGCGAATAAAAGCAACGCGCCACGCGTCTATTTATAAAGTAATTTATTAGTTTCTTTTCCCACCGGTCGGCCAAGAGTGCAAGAGAAAAGAAGAAACAGAGAGAGAGAAAGAAAAAGGAGAGAAAGACGAATCGTAAAGTTGAAATCACCATTGAGGTATCAGACCAAAACCAAAGCCGCTACAAATTTCTCAAGCTAAATCGCGAGTAAGGCTAACGGTACAATAACGCACCGCGGATCCCATAAATATGATATTTATTCCTAACACATGGCAATTAACGCGTTCTCTTTAGAAAGTTGTCGCTTTCGCCGCTCGCTCGAGTAAGAGCAGCGTTTTCGTGGCGTGCGGCAGTTTATTGAATCAAATCCGCCGACACCACGAAAAACACATGAGCTTGGTCCAGTAGCCAAGGGGATGTACGAGTGAAGAGCGGTGAATTAGAATCGAGAAAGGAGTGAATCAAGTTGTCGCGACTAAAGCCATCTTTTTTCTCCTTTTTTTCTTTTCTTTTATTTATGAATTTTCACAAGTACAAATCTATCGCTCTCCAAGTTTTGAAACATTCTACATCGTCAAGTTTTCATCGAGATTCTCGTACCTAAGGGTTCGATATTTATTAATTTACGACTCGCAAAGTTTCAAATTCTCAGACGAACAAATACAACTTTCCGACCAGTCGGAGTCTCGACTGAAATTTTCAAAGTTTCAAGTTCTTTCTCGTGCCTAAAATATCAGATTTTCCTTTCCGAATCCACTGGCTTCCGAACCATGTGAATTCTTCGCGCGAAGTTTCAAATTTCAGGTTCCTGCAGCTCCGACTTTGAAACCCACAAGACCTCGACGTTACCAATTTTTCTCTCATCACGAACAGAGTTTCGAATTTTCAGATTTCGAACTTTCGAGCTTTGCAAATCTTCTTTTCAACTTTCGTGTTCGTACAGTCTTTCAAATTTTCAAAATCTGTCATCTTCATTCTCGTATCACACACAGTCTCAACTAATTTACGGCTTTTAATTTCTCTGAGTCTAGCTTGAGATCACGAGACGAGACGAGAAACCGACTGAATAAATTACAAAAAAAAAAAAGAAGAAAAAATTCAGAGAAATCTGTTTTGGGTATTTGCAGAAAGATCTCACACGAAAGAGTGCCCCTTTAAAAGCAAGGTCATACAGCAGCTGTTCAACTCGAACAAAATACTCGAAATAATCACTTTCGCGTTATCTCGAAAACACGCGAGCAAAGAGGAGGCATCAACAACATCCACTATCAGTTGCACGGTGCACGGAGCAAAGGTTACACGCCGATAAATCTTCTTATCAACGTCTCGGTATCAACTGCAGCGGCGGTTCTCCCCGCCATTGATTAAAGCGTGCATAATACAGAGAGGGGACGACCGTAAACAACCGTGTTTCAGGGATAATCGCGTTTCGAGTGGGCGACTATCGTTTTTGACAGGCGAATCTCTCCTTTTTCAAGAAAGAGACAGAGAGAGAGAGAGGAATTACGCCGCGGTCGGCGAGCAGCGCGGCCTCCGAACCGGAAGTTGCCTCTAACGCGCCACACCGCGGGCACAAAGGGCGCCGCTTAAAAATTCAATGCATTTCAAATTGGTCAGGAATCGTCCCGCGGGACCCGGCTCGTGGCTTAATTTTCGCCGGCGCTGCTATTTTTTCAAGCTTTCAGCGCGCGCGCTCGGGATATCGCTTTCCTTCGTCATCGAAAATTTAAACGTTCGTTTTCGGTGAATCTCGAAAGAACCGGTGCCTGCTGGAACGATCGTTGTTGCTCTCGGCTAGCTCGGCTCGACTATGAAATCTTTCGGTCCCTCCACTTTTGACGGTGTCGAATATTCTGCTCTCGAATCTTCTCCTCCCTCTCTTTCGAAATTTAATTTCTTTTTCTTTTCATCGTTTACAAGAAGCGAATAATAATTGAAATTCTGTTTGCGAAATTTAAAACTTATTGTTTTCATAATTATCATTAATCATATATATATATATATATATATATATATATAAAGAGAGAGATTTTCAAATTTTCTCGAAAATTTACTCACTTTTTCTTGCCACTGAAGCCTCGTTGAAAGCGCATTTCAACGTTGAAAATACTCCAACTTCTCCAGTTAAAGCGAATAACGGTAACGAAGTAATTGAACAATAATTGAAATTTCATATTAATTGACAAGCCTCTCTGTCGACCCTAACCGACAATTTACCCAATTGCGATATTACGCCGATTAGAAGAAGAAGATCGATATTCACGGCGAGAGACCGCGGTGCTGACTCGATGATAAAGGACCGCGCGTAAATCAACGATAGAAATGCATCGGTAAACAGTTCGTCTCCGGCCGTAACGAGGATCCTTCTGTTTCGGGCCGAGTAATAAGCGAGCATTAGGTATCGGTTAACTACAATTACGAACGTTGGTCACTGTTTATCGTTATGCAACCACCGTGTCGATGCAGCAGGTACGCATTAAGTTTATTAACAATCGACGTGGCCATCGCGCGAACCGCCACGATCATTCGAACAAGGCACAACAGCACTTCGTTACATGTTATATACAGCGAATCCTGTTCATTTAATCGATACTCATGTTTGAGAGATGGTCGATATGATGTCTAATTCAAACTAATCGCGATCAACTCGAACTTGGTTGATGAAACCATTTGATGAAAGTCGGTCAAAGTGTTCTCTAGATAGGATTCATTCGTCACCTCAAACACTGTCAAATTCAAACTAATCGCGACCAACTCAAACTTCGTGCTAGTATTTTGATGAAATATTATTCGATCAAATTGTAGAACGAAATTGGCCTCTAAATTGGACTAATTTGTCTGCTCAAACACTGTCAAACCCGATCAAAAGGACAATCTAATATTCGTTTTAATTCGTAATTAAGAGACAACTCTTATAGACGTTATACACGATACCAGATACAGTGAATCCCGTTTATTTAATCGATAGGCATGTTTGAAAGATGGTCGATATGATGTCTAATTCAAACTAATCGCGACCAAC
>NIPQ01048663.1:0-10144 GCA_002806875.1 Lepidotrigona ventralis hoosana | reverse complement strand
ACACACACACACACATTAATGTAATTTTCGAGCGGTGTTCTTTGATTTTTGAAAATTCCCCGCGGCACGTGAAATACTCGGCGCGCAACGCGTTCGACCCGATCTTACCTACCGGGAATTTCAACTCGCTCATTCCACGAATTCCTCGGAGCATAAATTTCCCGGAGAGTGGAACGAAGAACATCAAACGGTTCTTCCTCTTCCTTTTCTGCGTAGAAACGAAAATTCCCACCCACTCCTCAAGGAGATTCCGTTTCATTTTGATATTCGTATCGAGAGGAGAGATCGTTTATTAAGAACGAGAGCCAACTCGCCGTCTTTCAGTGCCGGTGACTCGATTTTCAAACGACTCCGATAGTCGCCAGTCACCGGCTTCGGCCGAGCGAACGAAGGTGAACGAGCTGCAATTAGCAGCGGCAATTATCCATGCACCTGCGCCGCGTTACCTGATCCGCCTGATCGATCGAGAACGACGTGAAACACGGAAACTCGCGGGAAAGAACGGACGCTGGTTATCGGAAACCGGCCTGGTATTTTCACGGTGTCGCGTTCGGGGATCGTGTCGCCAGCGTAGGAGAACCCAATGACTGTGATTAGCATGGTCATTCGTGGGAAAAAGGCCGAGGTTGGGAAACTCGAATCGTTTCTGCTAATTTTTGATCTCTCGTAACCTTGTCGAATCGATCGATCTCAAATCAAATCTTTTATTTGAGTTAAGAGAATTTATTATATTATTCTAATGTTTTGTGTACAATGCAAAATAATTTCCCGTTGCGAAATTTTTCTTTAATTATTTTCTAAAAGAAATGTGAACTCGCATAAAAATCCATAATCTGTCGAGTTCAATCATCGAAATGAAATAACGAGTAAGTCTCGATACAAGATGATACCTGGAAATTTTCATGTGTAATTAACATATCCAAGTTTGTGTGATTATGATGTGTAAAAAAATGTACTAATGTACATAAATATTCCCGAGTTGAACATACGACAGTCTAAGTTGTAGATAACAATAAATTGGTTGATAACGAGATTTAATTATGAAATCATCTGCTTTGATATAAATTAACATTTTTCTTTTTTACTGTTAGAGTATACTTAAAAAGCTTAATATAATCAGTTTTTTTTTTGATAAGCATAATCGTATTTACACATTCGGACTATTTCCTTGTCTACTAATCTCACGTTCTCGTTATAAATTAATAATCAATACAAAATGAACCTCAAATATGTTAATTTATCTGTATCATATGCTTTAGCACTCGCGTATTGAAAACTGTTATATTCAAATTAAAGCGTGAATATATACGTGCAGATATAACACGAATCTCTAATTTGAAATAAATCCAATGCAATTAACATTCATATCGATATACAAGAAATCATTCGAATAAAATGGAAAGTTGTTTCCTTCGTTGGCCAAATAATTATTTTCGTGTTCGAACGCATAGTTACTTCAAATAACTTCCAATAATCTAGCCTATGTGCGCGAGATAATAATTTGTACAGTTTGGTCGTTTTTAAAATATATCATCCGATTCTTGAAACTATGCAACTTGGATACGACTTGTCTAACGGGTGACCCGAATTCCAGGGAGAGTCGTGTCTCGTAGGCAGGAAACTAGACGATGCACGCGAGAATGCATCGTTTCGCGCATAATAATGCGTACTCGACGTCTAACTACGCTCTTTCTCCGGTGCTCGCTTCGAGGAAAATTAGAAACCGTCGATCGACTTCTTTCCTCCCTGGCTTCAACACGCATTCCCTGGTTACTGGTTTTTACTTCTTACTTGGGATCATTTTCAGTTAACGACATACTCTCTGCGTGATTTTCTATTTTCGCGGATATTGAATTATTTTATGCACGATCGAGATCTATCAGTTCATCGAGACTCGACGAGTTGGAAATTTGGAAAACAAGCGCGAGTTAATAAGTGAATATTTGAAAATATTTGTGGATCGTTGACCTTTATATATTTATGGGAAATTTAAAGACTCGAAAGTGCAGGTAATAAAAAGTTGAATGGAAAAATATCTAAAATATGTAAAATTGTAATTCCTTTCAATCAAATTCTATTTTCTTTACATATACTGGAGCTATAAGAAAAGAAATTCCAGATTCATCATCGGATGTTTTCATCCTCGTATCCACATCTACAGTTACATTGTTTTAACTACTTATACACAAGTGTTTTAACTACTTATGCTAAGAAAATTTTGACAAAATTAATTAAAATTGATAAGTAGATCGATTTGCATTAGTGAGAATATGACTCGACACAAGTAGACCGCGAATTTTTAAATTTCCGTGAGCGTAATTAAAGAGATGGAAAGAAATGGAAATTCTAACTGAATTAAATATTATACTACATACTGTGCCATCTGTATTCGCGTATCTTTTTGTGCGCCTTCGAATTTACCATAAATGCATACAAAATCCGCAGTCTAGTCAGTTGTGATTGAAATGTGGTTAAAATCAATGTTAAAAATAATTCGAGGATTTCTCCAATAATTGCTCGAGATTACTACAAATAAACCCAAATACACCATTGTCTCTGCGTAGACAATGAAACCACCCACCTTCTTAGGGTTAAATCGCGATGCAAACAGATCAACACATTAATTATATCACTGAACGGCCAAAGTATCCCAGTTATCCCGGTGCAAGAAGTAAAGAGGCGATTCGCACAACCGAAAATCCAGTCCAGCTTAACCAATTCCAGATCGCCGGTGTACGTGTATATACCTCTGTTAACCTTAATCAGGCCTGGCGATGAGCATCCAGCGTGAAATCCAAGCTCACGCAGACACAAAGCCGCGAATAACTTAAGACACCGGAGGCTTCCTCTTATCTCCAAGGCTTCCTCTCGTCATATCTCAATTCAGTTTCCGCCAACCGGTCGAATTTCCCGCAACTCTCGTCCACGTAGCTTCTCGTCTCTCTCTCTCTCTCTCTCTCTCTCTCTCTCATTCCACGGTCGCCGTGGGAAAACGTGCACGCGCGTTCGTTTCGTATGCGCGGGACGATCCGCGGATTAATCGAGCAGCGGAATTACCAGCGTGCAACACCGTCACCGTCGCGACGCTCGCTTCTGTAGCCAGCGTGCGTTTCGAGGCATGCAACGATCCGCGTTCCAGCGATCTTACAATGAACCCGGCCCGGGAAGTCGAGAGTTGACTGATGCGACCGGCAATCCGCGCGGAATGATTTATGCACTCGCACGCCTCGCGCTGATTACACGCCTTTTCCCGTTGTTCCGCCGTTCGTGCCCTTTCGATTTCCCACTGATGCCTTCGAGGCGAGCGACACTCGTCTCGAGATACTTTTTTTTTTTTCTACGATCGTTTCTTTTTTGTGATCGTGATCTGCATAGAATTTAACCCCTTGACACACGAATTAAGTGAAATTCGATATGATCAAAAGATGATACTTATCTTTCATTTTAACATTTGGAGATAATTTTTCTACTCTTATTGTATTTATATGTTGCCGCAAAATGTTGTAAACACAATGCTTATAAACAAAATTGAATGATGAAAGAACAAATTAATAATTCAATAGTCCTTAAGAAACGCATGATGTCTCCCCGACGTCATTGTATGTCAAGGGGTTAATCGAGTCTGTAGTGACTGAAGAAATCGAGAGTGAGAGTGTTCAAGGCTGGAGTGAACACTGACGTGGCTCTCTGTGAATAATTTCAAATTACTACTTTTCGCGGTGTTGCTCGAGTAGTTTGAGTTTCATTGAGATTTAATCTGGCCCACTAGTTTAGTCTACTAATCAAAGAAATCGAAAAATGACATTTCAATTCAAGTCCTTTGTATTCTTTTTTTTTTCCTTTCGTTTCGTGATGATCCTTGTATTTCGTGGCGTGGAATTCAATTTAATCTAATGGTTTAGGAAATGAATAACTCGAAAGTGGGACTTTAATTGGAGTGATAATTGACACGGTTCGTGATGATTATCGTACGAGATTCAATTGTATGGAAGACGATAACTAGACTTATAACTGTGGACTCTATGAAAAAATTTGAATTTTTACGAATGTTAATTAACAAGATAGATATTTTCTACAATTGTTTTCGTAATTATTGTAATTTGTGATTGGAACAACGATTGCCTCTGCATAAAATTTAATTCATTGAAACAACAACGAAGACGATGAACACGTAGATTTTATGAAAATATGCCTTCCTAGGAAATTGATAATTTGAACCAAAGAGTGATATTACTCTCTTCGATCACATCGGAAACATTCCTTACCCGGTAGATCGTTTTCACGATAATGCACCAGCTTGCAACAGGCGGGAGGGGAAAGAATTCGCAGATAAGATCGATAAGCAATTTAATTTACAGCTGTTTAAGAGGCGCTTCACAGATCAGCGATCTTTCTTCGTTCAACCTCCATTACGATGACGCGCAAACTTTCACTGATGCCGTCTCGTACGCGGGAACGTAACGTGCGATTACTTTCTTCTGTAGAATGTGTTACGAGCGAATGTGTTCAGCTTCGTTGTAGAGTTGCGTGAAATTTTACAACAAACTTTGCTTGAAATTTTCACGAACTAACGAGGTATTATTAATTTAATCGCTATTAATATTCCATTATGCGTACATTAATATTATTATTGCATATAATTATTAATATTTTTTACACGAGCAACAGGTTGATGCAACACATATAATTGTTCACGAAATTGCTCTGTAGAAATTTTTCGTGGATGTATTATTATGTGCATTACATGAAATCAACGCTCGATCGTCATGATTATGCTAATTTAATTTGAAACGAATCTACGATTAAATAACAGAGTACTAATAAGACAAGTGTATCTACGTTTGATAGAAATAATAAAAATATTCAATCTATCCAGAATCTATTGTACAAATAAGCCTCGATATTTATTGAGACCATTCTATACAATTCCCAAATTTTCAAACTAGTTTCAAATCTCGAAAATATATAATCATAGTAATCATCTTCTATCTTAAGTATTGGAATAATCAGGATTAAATATCAGTGTAAAAATTCAAGACTACGAAACTTTGTCATTTTATCTATATCGCTTCATTCGTATTTAACCCCCGAGTGTTTAGAGATGATGGACAGTGAACATCCGGGAAAGGCTGCAGTTTGTTACATTTCGAGTTCAATAAAAAATTATCCTGCACAAACAGGAAGTTTGTAAATAGGTAAAACGAGAAAGAATATTATTATCCGGACTGAATTCAACCATTAAATATCATATTAGTAAACAAATCAAGAATGTAGACAAACTAGAAAATAGCTAGCCGATAAATATGCAAACGAGTAGCCTGTAATCAACGACGTTGACATTAATATCACGGATTGCGTAACTGGATCGCAATCTGGTAGACCTTGCCTGGCAGATTTTCCCTGGCTCACGTTCGTCGCACAATTCAATTTATTGACGCAAGAACTGGTGCCACTTGCAAGAATGTGCACCTCGCCAAGTGACGTCGAAAAAGTACGCGCAAGTGCACCGAAACGAAACGTTTCGACTAGTAAGTGGGCGACGAGATCAAACAGCAGCTCGTTGAGCAACGTTTATGTTTCAATCGGGGTTCAACACTGGCTAACGATAAACTCATTATCTCGTTTAACCAGCAAAGACTCGGCATCGCGTAGTAAACTCACACGCTCACAAGTCCATGGTTATCTTTGCGTTATTATGGACGTGTATTACGTAGATGGTTCGTGGACACGTTAGATCCACGATGCGAGCTTATTATGTCCGCGTGAGTTTGAGGACACGCGAGACACGCTTTTGCCAGCGGACTGATGAAAACCTCTACACGCTCGGACAATGGGCAATTTACGCTAATCAGCGAGATTACCCTTTGCCCGGTTTCTGGCCGGCCTTTTCATTTTCATCGATGGGGCAAATTTCGTGCTCGAGAGAAATTTCCCCATGAGCGATACGTGTCTCGTACTTCTGTTTGCACGTATTCTGAAGAAGAATGTTTCACAAATGAGAAGACTTCGGCAGTTATTTGCATTAATTTTTAATAAATTCATTACGTTGTTTTTCAGCACAGTATATATTTTTGTATTTCGCTCCTTTCGTCAGTTTATTATTTTACATCGATAATGTCCAGATTCCGTTTTTATCGACGAATGATTAATTAGATTTTTATCAAATTTTCACGCGTCATACGAGACTTTCGGAGGTAAAAATACGATGCAAATGTACAAAATGTATAAAATTCAAAATATAATATGATATTTATGTTATTTAGTGGAATAAAGTATATTTCTTTATAACACTTTGATTCCACTCTTTTGATTATCTATAGTGAAATCCATAAAAATAAGATACATTCACATTCTAGTAATTATTAAATATAAGATAAATCTTCGAAATCAATGCTTATGACATTATCATTAGGCTGTTAGTACTTATACAAATTTTGTTGATAATTTGACATTTTTTACTTTTGAATTTATGTACAATTTTGTACGTTTTGTGAATATAACTAGTTCGTAATTTTCATGAATCAAATCTAATATTAATTTCACAATAACGAAGTTTCTTATTAATCTCCAATGATCCATAAATCAGCAATTACATTGTATTAGTTTTGGTAATTTTTAACATTGAATTATAGATTCTGATCAAATTTCTTTCTCCTTGACCGATTTATAATTTTTGTTAGACATTTTACAAATGTAGAACAATCTGTAATTACAGACGTAAAACGGATATATTTTTTTTATAAAATACACAAATAAGAGTTTGCGCACTCCTACCTTTTTTATTTCGCTTGTCTCGGGATGGAAATTTGGTGATTTAAACGGTCGATGAAGTCAATCAAAATCTCTGCACTTAATCAGCCATCCATCAGACATCGGACGAAACTTGGTGAATCTCGTCGATCAATAAGATTTACATACTGGGATGAAGAACGAAAGCAAAGGGTAAAGACGGTCGAGGCTGAGATAATTAGAGCAGTCACGCGATTAACTAGAGGCTCTTGAGGCGAGCATCGACTTCCTCTTTGATAAGAAGTGAGACGCAATTTTGGGACGGAGTCGAGGAATTCGTTGAGCGTTACGCTCGCGAGAAATTGCGCCGCTCTTTGAAACGAATCCACGTCGAAATTCTGCGAGTTTTCCTTCTTATCGTGCATCGACCGTAACCATAATCACGAGAATATAATTTGGTTGAAGCCGTACACTGGCTCACGAAAGTATTCGTTCACCTTTCACGAGAGTTTTCGCGTCTGTGTACGACGAAATACTGCGAAATTTTCGCTTGCATTGTTATAAGACACGATTGTCATGATCCTAATGCTGTAACTTGGAACCAATCTGAACATTTATTATATATTTGAATGATTATAATTATTTTAAATATTATTTATATTATACGTAATATATTATATTATACCAATAATATTATACAGCTTCTTGGCCATTAAATCCAATCCAAAATTCAAATAGAACCAATTATAATCTTATATGTTTTTAGTAGCATTTGAAGGTTTTAAACGTAATTGAATAATAAATTTTAAATTCTTAAACTATTAAAGTATACAAGTACACACAGCTGCCACAATAAATAGTCATAATCAATATAATAATTATTGATATACACTTCCTAATCAATTTATATTATCAAATTCTATTTTTCAACACGAAAGAAAATTCCAACAGTATGCTTAATATTTTTTCATCATTTCGTCTTTCATCGAGATCATTTTAATTTCATGAAATTTAAATTTAAATTTCATTTGAACAAGCTCAATTTTAAAATTCCACTTCAAAGTTAGATTATTACTTTCGACCGCAATCTACTTTATTTCAAATTAATTATTTAATTTTTTTTTTTTTTTTTACTTTATCATAATTTCTTTTTTTAAATTGCAATCATGTCACAATCACTGGCAATCTCTTTTCATCGACTATTCTAATTTTTTTCAAAACGTTATCCTTCAATACTCGTAAAAATTATTATCATTTCAACAACGTGCTACGAACAGTTTCTCTCCGTTAAATCGTTACCTTCGAAGCCGAAATTGCTAGTTTCGACTTCAGTCTGCCTTATTTTAAATTGATCAGTTTAATCAGGGAAAGTTTCAGCGAAAGAGCTTTTATAAAACAATGCGATACCGATACTGTTCGTACCACTTACTGCATAAGTTATTACCATCACGAGAAGCGAATGAGCTACGTGTTTTCCCTTTTTTTCAGAACAGAAGAAGTGGGTTCCGTTTATAGGTCATCTGTTATCGATCCGCTTTCTGTCTGTTATTACCATTATCCTGCGTGAAAATTAACACTTGTGTCTATCATCGACACGAGTGCTTCGTGTTATTTAACCACTTGGATCAGCGTGTTGTGTAATCGCAACTATTTCATTAATGCCGATTTTTCTCGATCTCTCGTTCCAGTCGCGACAAACTTCCATGATTTCGCGTGTGGGTGATCCGTAATAACTGGTGGTGCGATTGGGTACACAGAACGATTTTAAGAAAGGAAAGAAGAATAATAAAATTTGTGTAGATTTGAGACTTTGTTTTCGAGATTTGTCAACTATGTTTGAAAATAGTGACCGATCAATTCGCAGAAAATAAATCAATAAAGTAGTAAATAAATTTCAAAGTGTACTAGGCTAATTCTTAACGAAAAATCTGTTTCTTTTAGAAAACGAGGTCTTGGAAAAATGGAAAGAATTTTATTTCACATTAACCTTCCGTTATTTCTATTGTTTATTTTGAGATTGTCCAAAATCTAATATACTTGACAGATCTTCAAACTCGATTTTCTCGAAAATGGAGCTTTGAATGGAAAAATATCATTCTTCCTTTTCAAGATAATTCTTCTCATAGAATTGCTTTCTATTCAGTTGAATCATCAGTTGCTAAGCACCTTGTACATCACGTAGAATCACCTCGCTCTCAGTTGACGTTAATTCACTCGACGTATTTATTGATAAGCTTATTGGATATAAGCTGTATCGATCGGTCAATTAAAAGGATTTGTACATACGAGTTGTCGATTCGCGGGCACGTTAGACAACCATTGACACGTGAACAAAGTATCGAACTCTTAAAATTTCCAGTAATTGTAATTTTTCGACGCAAATTTTCATTCTTGAAGCAACGCCAATAATATTCTAGAAATATCAATTTTTTAAAATCATTTTCGAGGCAGCATGAATTCACAGTAATATCCTATAATACTTTATAATAATATCGCAAAATAGAGGGATTAATTAAATCAGAGGAGATAGTACCTCTGCTGTTGTTTTACTAGAATTTGCATATAGGCCATTACGCTCTGGATACTTCAATTCATGAATTTTAATTATTTAGAATCGTGCCAATAATATTTTAAAAATATGTCTGTCACAATTATTTTCGATTAAATTTTCTTCCAGCGTGTTGTTCTGTCGTGGAACTTCACACTGAAAGAAACAATTAAACTCCTGCAATAATTTTTGAAATGATACAGATGCGTGATAATGTTCCAGAAACAACCAAGAAAAACGTAGAAATCATTGCAACAAGTCTCCCAGTAAGTCTCTAATTTTCGTCCTTCGATTGATCAAACTAGGGACAATGCAATCGCTGCAATTTATATACTTGCAATTAACCTTCCGTCATCTCTCAAAATTAGCCGAATGAAACGCAACAGTGATTGCCAGAGGCCATACTCGAAGTTCGTTTGCAACAAGAAATTCCAGCGAGAGCCACGATTATAGTTAATGTTGTTAATTATACGGTCTATTGACCAGGCAAAGGATGCACTTGAGTTTGCACTTGGGTCTACTGTCCTGACACTCCCCTATAAACGTTCTAACATCTCGAACGTTAACGTTTGATCGTTCGAAATAATTGCAGGATAAACGTATCGAGTGAACAGAGAAGTCTATTTATTTATTTATTTTTACTTACCTGTTGGATAAATCTTACCTGTTGGAAACTTCTCGTTGGCCTGCAGACTTTTTATACATGGGAAACTTGAAATCACAAAATACACAGGACACATATCAAGTGATAAACTCAAAGAATGTAGGAAATATAAGAACGAACTCGATTCTTTTCATATAAAGTATGAGATATCAAAATGTATTTGTATGTAAAGTATATGAATCTAGATTCTTATTTAACACGTT
>NIPQ01048645.1:0-10034 GCA_002806875.1 Lepidotrigona ventralis hoosana | reverse complement strand
TCGTAGGATTTTTTATGGAAATAAGACTGTAAATTGTATGATTGTAAGATTTTAAAATCTCAATTTGTACGATTTTCAGCGAGATTTTTGGAAAAAGTAAAAATGTAAAATTGCAATATCGTAAGATTTTAAGACCTCAATTTATGGGATTTTTGATGAGATTTTTTTTGGGGAAAGTAACAGTATGAAATGACGAGATTGTAAGATTTCAAGATCTCAATTTCTTTAATTTATCTCAGTTCGTAGGATTTTTGATGACATTCTTGGAGAAAATAAGACTGTAAAATTGCAAAATTGTAAGATTTCAAAATCTCAGTTTCCGTAAGGGCTTTAGCTTGTGAGATTTTTAAAGAAAGTAAGACTGTAAAATTGTAAGATTGTAAGAGTTCGAGATTTCTTTGAAATCTCAGTTTGTGGGATTTTTTGATGAGATTTTTAAAGAAAATAAGACTATAAATTGTAAGATTGTAAGAGTTTAAGATCTCAATTCGTAGGATTTTTAGCAAGATTTTTGGAAAAAGTAAAAATGTAAAATTGCAATATCGTGAGATTTTAAGATCTCAGTTCGTAAATTAAATTTTGTTTAGATTTTTTGAGAAAGTAAAAGTGTAAAATTGCAAGATTGTAAAATTTCAAAATTCGTAAGATTCAATATGAGAGTTTTGATCAAAGTCAGACTGTAAGTGTCCTCTTTGGAAATCTTTGCGAGAAGTAAAAAGTTTGCGAAATTGTAACAAATTGTAAGTTAATTTCTGGTAAAATTTTTGGAGGACAGATACTTTTTTCTTTCTTTCTTGGAACGTTGCAATTTATTTTATGAATTATATTATTATATTAATGAAGGCATTATTTACAGTGAAAAGCACGATAATAATAAAAAAAATACATTAATTTTATTATTGTATTGTTGTATATGACATGCAAATTTCATACTCAATATTACGATAAAAGCAGCTTCAACATTTTGCTCGCGGATAAGAGGAAACTGTAAAGCTCGAGTTTCGCGTCGAAACAACATGTAATTACAGGTGTGGTGTTTTCAAAGAAAATTTACAATTTATAGCCGCAGCTCTGTTAATAAGAAAACTTTACGACTTAAGCAGCTTTCGAGTTTATACCCCTTTTAAAATGGTTTTCACCGCGCGCTACACAGCAAGACGAAGAAACTACCCCCGTTGAAAAAGTGTTAATTTTCCTGTTTCCCTGATTTATTCACAAGCAAACTGTATATTCGTTCCGAATGTTTCATTTGCCTCAGTTAAAAAAAAAAAAAGATTAAATTTATTTACAAAACTATTTCGTTGCAAATAATATTCGATAATAGTAATTTAATCGCGATGAAATAATTCCCTTTCGATCGTAATCAGGTATACTTGCTTTCTAAAAACATATATATAAAATCTTTACTTGGAATAATCGTCAGATAACTTTCTTCTGGTGTAATTTAATTGAATTTGTGTAAACGACAGGGCTAATAAATAAAGTCTGGATTTCCATGGCGTTGTCAGAACGATTTGAAAGAGGTTTCGATCGCAACGAAACGAGAAAGCGGAATAAAATTCGAAACGTTTATCGCCTGACAGGCGGGAATTGAATCGNAATAAAAAAAAAAAAAAAAAAAAAAAAAAAGCTTCGGTATTCTCATTACATCGGCGCGGATCTAATTGGAATCGAATATCTAAACGAACAATCTGCATCGTGCGAGATCGTTCCGCGTTTCTTTCTTGCGTCGGTGTTGCCCCCAGGTAGCCGTTCTAATTGCAATTAACTTCGTAACTCGTGGATATTTATTAAAATATTCTTCGCAGCAATTTATGAAAATTTATTCGATGCTCGACGCGTCCGTTCGCGAGCTTCCTTCAGATTGCTGCGAATAGGCGAACGCGAGGCTAGATATTTTATAATTAAATGTTTATTAATGGCAAATACTGTCAAGTGTTTATTTACTTAGACGAGTGATTTTCTTTCCAGGCTCTTCATTCTTCANCTTTTTTTTTTTTTTTTTTTTTTTTTTTTTTTATTAGTTAGAGACTTTTAAATAATTCGAAACCTGGCTAGGATCGGAGAAAATTCTATCTAAAATTATAACGAACTGTACAAAGGGAATTATGTCGTATACTTTGATGAAATGAGATTTTCGAGATAATGTTCTTGACTGTAGGGTTCAATTTGGAATTATTAATATACTGAGAGTTCGTGATTCATAGCGCGAAGGTTACACCCGGCGACCTGCGATCTAGGTTAATTAATTTTAAACAAAATTAATTATTAGACTAATTAGTTTTGAATCTTTTTGCTTTCTAATAATTTAGAAATAACTTCACAGAGAGAGAGAGAGAGAGAGAGAGAAATGTATCTTTTTTATTATAGAAACCGTTCGACAGGAATCTTTCATTCTAATTCTCTATTCGCCTAAATATTTGCAATTTGCAGAAGGTCATTATTTTATATTTTCACGTTTTATTTTTTTCTCCCCCTCCCATCGTCGTTCCATTATAATTTCCTTTATTATAACTAAACTTTTATATTTTCCGCGAACTTTCAATGGCAAACAAAATTCCATGTTTCCCGATCGAAAGTAATTTACTTTTTTCCACCGGCGGCCGGATATTATTTTTGTCACGTGCACTCTACGACTGGTCACAATTAAAATACACGCATTACCGTGCGAAAGTTCGAAATTACCTGTCGTTATAAACCCATGAATTTTTCGTTGGCGAGACGTACGCACACACACGTATAACGCGCGGGGAACACGTGCTGGTGGATTTACATATGATTTGTATTTATTCAAATATGCAACATTTCACTTTTATCGCGTTTCCACTTCGCGTTTCCGCGCTACCTTTCGAATTGCCTTTGGAATATCGAGTTATGCGCGTACATACGTGTTACCGCCATAATGTTAATTACGCTCAGATTGTTCGTTCGTATAAATTTTCCCCTTTGAATTTCGCCTTTATTTTTGAAAACTGCGGAAATTCGAACTCCAAATCTAGTGTATCTGAATTTTAAGAGCTAAGTAAAAATTCGTCTCCCGAAAGGGTTGGAGACTCTTTGTCGCGACTATGAATCGACCATGTTCGCGAAATTTTTTTTTTTTTTTTTCTATCATTTCATTGCTATCTTTGACTTTGAAAATCTCAGAATTTTTTTTAATCTATTAACCCTAATGTTCACAGCTCGATAAAATGAGGGAAAAAAAAAATTCGCACAGTATGTTTCAGGGAGATCGTCAGAGATGTTTGAATTTTTACAATTTTCGAAAATAAAATCTTTACTTTCTCATCCACTATATGATGATGCAAATGACACGATGTTTAAAAAAAAGAAAGACGAACTCAGGGCTGTCAGAGTAGAAGTTTTCACTCTTTGAAATAAGACTTGAGAGTAAAAATTGTATAATTTTTCTTTTAAAATGATAAATACGCAACTCTTGCTTAGATTCACATTTCACGAACCAATTCGCAGTCTAGACGTGAAACTAACGTTGCTGTCGAGCAGATTTTTGCGTCGTCTCGCGAGCAGGTTCGCCATCGATCGGCTCCGATCCGCACGAAAGTCTAACAAACTGTACGTCCGGGTTTCGCAGACTAATATCCAGGTGTGGATAACTCGCATTCGAACTCGCTGGAACGAAATCGAGGAGAGAGTAAGTTTGAGAGTTGTGCGAAGGAACGCGAGACGCGCTTGTTAGAAATTTTTAGGAAAGGAAATAAAATTTCTAAAGCATGAATTTTAGAACGAGTCGCAGAGAGTGAGATTCAGAAATTTCAGACGATAGTAGACGATGAATTTTAGGACAGAGTGACTTGCTCCAGGCTTTCCAAATTTTAATTTAACGACAATTTTCAGCAAGTCGTAGAGGGCTAAAAATTTCAAAAATTTAGATGATACACAAACGTAAATTTTAGAAAGAGGATATTATTTATGGGAGAATCGGATTTACACAGTGTGCAAGTTTCGCAAGGAGATTGAAGTTGCCAAAGAATAATTAGAATATTGCATTCCCTTTAACAGTCGGCTCTGTTTTTGCTCGTTTTGCGATAATACGCTCTCGGCGGAAGTTAATGTGCCGAGACCAGTCGAATTCCGAGGTTGTACAATCTCGCGCAACAATTCGACACTTCCTCCTCACCGATAAATCCGAACGGCCCGTTGTGCTCTGCAGCATTACGAAACGTATCGTTTCGTGAAACGACCGTGAGCTACTAATAAAAATGTGCCTGTTTTGCCGCAACGACAATGAAACGAAACGATAAAGAAGAAATAACAACAGGTTGTATGTTGATCGTGGAACATCAAACAGTCCAGCAAGGTACTTTCCTTGTGAACTGAATGTGTAAACCTTCGTTCGAGAGAAAGTACATTTTTCAACTGATTTGAGAAAATTTACGAAAATTCGACGTTTACAAATAATTGGATGCAATTTTTGAGAGGGGAAAATTTGAAAATTTACGATTGTAGTGATTAATTAATTCGAGAAAATGTGAAATATAATGTTCGGAAGCTTTCAAGTAAGTATCAGGCGTGAGAATTTTGGAAAAGAAAATAGTTCGTCAAAATTTAGATAAATACGAATTTTTAGATATCCGGAATTTTTAAAAATACTAAATTAATAGTAATTGAAAAGGAGACAGCCTCTAAATATATGTAAAAGTCGATCTTGAGATATTCTGAAACCAGAGTGTGTAAAATTATTTTCAATCGACCAATTTACACCATCGATATCGCGATGTTACGATCTCGTTCAAATGTAAATGTTGTAATCAACGTAGAATTTCCCGCCGAGAAGTGAGGCAATCAAAGATACTTAAAAGCTTCTTCTACTCGTGCATTTTAAATTACCATTTATTCTCTCATCTCGACTTTTTTTTTTCAATTAACGCTTAATTTCATTTCTTTATCCGTTCGCCTATAGAACGTTACATTTCCGAATTATTCGATGGTTGGCGCCATTGTTCGCACATCCTTTCATTTGGCTCGCCAATTACGCGAATTCAAACGTGCGTTAAGCATGCGAACGCTTGTTCCAGAATACAATTCCAATGGGATATCTGATAAAATGCATTTTAATATCTTCTTCTCATATCGAACATTTCGCTAGGAAATCAAGATCCAATTAAGCATTACGATTATGATATATTTCTTCGTGCAAGTCTCTCGTCTGACAATTGACATTTACACAAGAAATTTTTTACATATGAAAATTCACATTTCGCAATTTATTTGGCCGTAGAATAATTTTAAACATAATTTGTAAGAAAAATGGAGCACAAGATATTTTTCAATTTTTTCTTTTTTTTTCATTTCGGAAATTCTTCTCTCAGTTCTGACGTAATTTAACTATAAACTCCTGGCGATTCAGTTTTGAACGACATCGCGCGACGTAATTTAATTTTCGAAGTTTGTCGAAATATATCGAACGACGCTCCGTTATATTATTCAAGACGCACAAACACGAACATTGCCTGTTTAATTATCCCAAAAACTCGAGTATATCTTTTTTAATATATAATTGAAAGATTCGAGTATATTCTATTTAATATATGATACTGTGATTATTTAATATATAATGCTAATATTAATACTAATACTAACACTAATATTAATACTAATATACACAAACACGAATATTGTCTGTTTAAACATTATCTGAGAGACTCCACTATATTTTTTTAAATATATAATTGAAAGATTCAAGTATATTTTATTTAATATATGATACTGTGATTATTTAATACACAATGCTAATATTAATACTAACACTAATACTAATATTAATACTAATACTAACACTAATACTGATATTAACACTAATACTAATATTAATACTAATACTAATATACACAAACACGAATATTGTCTGTTTAAATATATTTTTTTAAATATATAATTGAAAGATTAAAGTATATTTTATTTAATATATGATACTGTGATTATTTAATACATAATGCTAATATTAATACTAATATCAATACTAATACTAATACTAATATTAATACTAATATACACAAACACGAATATAATATTAAATAGATAATTGAAAGATTCAAGTACATTTTATTTAATATATACTGTAATTATTTAATACATAATACTAATATTAATATTAACTAATACTAATCTACACAAACACGAATATTCCCTGTTTAAACATTATCTGAAAAAACTTGAGTATATTTTTTTTAATATATAATTGAAAGATTCAAGTATATTTTATTTACTATATGATACTGTGATTATTTAATAAATAATGCTAATATTAATACTAATACTAACACTAACACTAATACTAATATTAATACTAATACTAACACTAACACTAACACTGATATTAATACTAACACTAATACTAATATTAATACTAATACTAATACTAATACTAATATACACAAACACGAATATTGTCTGTTTAAACATATTTTTTTAAATATATAATTGAAAGATTCAAGTATATTTTATTTTATATATGATACTGTGATTATTTAATACATAATGCTAATATTAATACTAATCTACACAAACATGAATATTTTCTGTTTAAACATTATCTGAAAAACTCGAGTATATTTCTTTTAATGTATAATTGCAAGACTCGAGTATATTTTATTTGATACATGATACTGATACATAATACTAACACTAATACTAATATACTCAGGAATACTGTATTTATTTAATATAATTAAATTCGTCCGTTCTTCTTCAAGCTTTTAAATTGGCGAAGATCGACGTGGAGATTTCGATGTGGGAAAATGTCGCGACCCTTGCAATGTCACATCGGCTTGTAAATAATTTCACCGCGAACGAGAAGCATGTGGTGTGAATCTGCTCGCAGTTACGAGAAGGCATGTTTGATGTGTCGAGGCAATCGGAAACAGCTCGGTGTTCAGAGCCAAGTCCCTTTATAAAGCCCGACCAGGAAGTGGAGTTTCGCAGGTTTAATTAAAATCGTCCCTTGGAAGGGCCGGGGGGATGATCTCCGTTGTCACTGCATTATTCATACTCTTTCCTCGTCGGACATCGAAATTTTCCCGTAAACTTCTTTATGGCTAATTACGAAGTTCCTTAGTTTACTACCGGCATAGATGATCAGTCATCCGAAATTACGTCGTAATAAACGTCAACGTCGCGCGAAATATAATCCCAAAGTGGTATATTGCCAAGGAAAGCCTGTCTTTCCTTCTTACGAAATCGTCCGAGGATTTCCGAAAATTTTCGGAATTTGAAAAAAATATTTCGTATTTTTACTCGCGGAGTACTACTAATTAAACTTAAACTAATTAAACAGATTTTCGACAGACTTTCCCTCGATATAATATATACGTGTTTTGATAAACGAGTAAATCGGTTGTGATTCGAACGAGAGAGAGAGAGAGAGAGAGAGAGAGAGAGAGAGATTTCGATTGAAAGTTAAAAGGTTTCAGAGAGATCGTAGGTCCTTTGGTTCGAGAGAGAGAGAGCTATAAAGTACCGGAAGATTTTGCCAAGAGTATAAGAAACGAATTCTCAAAGTCCTCGGAAGGTTCTTTAAAAGGAAGGTTCTGAAAGGAAATTTTTCGTAAAGAGTTCGAAAAGGAAATCCTTGAAAGCTTTTCCTCCCGCTTCAACCTCGAAATCTTTATGGATTTGCACTTCTTATTTCTATTTTTTATTTGTTCGAGAAAAATTTGTTCTTCACGCGGTAAATTTACGACAGATTTTCTATCGTTCGAATTGAAAAGTTGAAACTAATTATTTCCACAATTTAATAACGTATTTGCATTTGCATTTTGCATTCTGTACTCTGATCATCACTCACGCGAGAAGCTTCTTTTCATTTTTGAACTGTATTATCATTTGAATAATATAATGACAAATCGCTGTGAATTTTAAATTTATGTGTCATTTTTCTTTCTGTTGCAGGTATGTACTCTCTTCGAATTGGTTTCGCGATGCCTGGTAAGAATATTATCATTTGCATTGTTTTATCCGTGAAACAGTTTTTATTTAATCTCACTGATTTCGCAGTTTATTATCTAGTACAGAACTCTTCTATTCTATTTTGTTTTTAAATTTATATATATAACACCTATACAGCGATAAGTTCCGAGTTATTTCGAGTGCACAGACTCGCATACACCACGTCTTACTGTTTTAATACTTCGTGAGTTGTAAGCCATTCGTAAAGTATTCGTGCATTGTGCTTTCGTCGATCGATGTTTAATATTTAATTGCCAGATTTAAGATTTCAAAAATTGCTCAAGCCGAGAAAAGGAAGGCTTTCGGAAAATATAAAAGTAGATTTCTACTAATTGTAAGTTTTTTTTTTTCTTTTCTTTTCCTTCTCTGATCCTACATTCTACGATTAACTTTAATTTTAACTGTAGACTTTCCAGATGTTGAATTTTTAAAAACAAGTCCTCTGCCTCTAGATACGTTCACCTCGTGAATTTTGTAAATGCATGTCTGAAATGGCCTAAAATTAAAAAGAGAAGGGAAAAAGTGGAAAAACCAGAGTGACTGTTTGAGATTCTGGGAAACGTCTGGGCAACTCCATAAATCATATCTTTCCGTTCCATGTAACTTTCATGGGAACAGTTACTCGAGCATAGACTGAAAAGCGCGAAGAAAGTGGTGGAAGACAGTGGTCTTGCATAAACCACGTGCACTATCGTTGATTAAGAGGCACATCTTGCTAGGCACGTTGGTAAATCATTGTATAACGTGCCAGACTCGACAAAATGAACACCCAGGTTCAACTTGGCTCGAGGACAGAAAAATAGTTAAGTATCTGAAATCAAATTTTTCGAGAAACAGAGATAAAACTTTTTCATGAAATTTCAAATGACAGATTTCTAAGAAAAAGAGACAAACTTTTAAATTTGTCAATATTTTTAGAATCATAGCTTTCAAATTCGTACTCTCTAAAATTTCAGTGTTTCATTTTCGTCGAGTTCCTCGAACGAACAAATGACAGATTTTTTAAAAAAAGAGACAAACTTTTAGNATTTTTAGAATCATAGCTTTCAAATTCGTACTCTCTAAAATTTCAGTGTTTCATTTTCGTCGAATTCCTTGAACGAACAAATGACAGATTTTTTAAAAAAAGAGACAAACTTTTAGATTTGTCAATATTTTTAGAATCATAGCTTTCAAATTCGTACTCTCTAAAATTTCAGTGTTTCATTTTCGTCGAGTTCCTCGAACGAACGTACCGCAGATTTTTACACAAACGTTCGTTCGTCTTTAAAATTTTTCGAATTTTAATTGTCTCGTAAGATTTCTATTTTTACGTGATTTTCACGTTGCTACAAGAATTCCTCAGCATTCACGGTCGAGCAAGTATTCGTTCGAGCTCGATGGATCGTGCTTGGTTAAAGTTCTGTAGCGAATTAACGAATTCGCTTGTAAAATTCGCTCGACTTTGGCAAACCTCTCTTTCTGATCTCGCAGTTTCTTCCAAACTATAGTCACTGCTACACGTTCCAATGCTCCGAAAGGAAATTGCGATCCTTCTTCTTCTTCTTCTTCTTCTTTTCCATTCCAATATTTCTGGCTTTTCTTTGCGAGACAAATCTGTCATGTTCAATAACATCGGAGGTTTCCTAAGAATGCAACGAAATTTATATTTCTCAATATCCTGCTCGTAGTATAGTTACATTTGAATTAACATCTTTCGATGAATTGTAAATTTGCTTCAAATGAAATCGAAGGAGATGCAAAGTGTGTATGAAAATTTTGTTTGATCGAATTATTTATCCGCAAAGTATTTTCATATTCGATAATCTCTTAGTTTACTTTGTCGTAGGTTTATTTCACGATGATCAGTTCTTCAGACTTTTATAACAAAAGTATCATAATTATAAACCATGAAAATTTACGTCAGTTTAAAATAACCAGTTTTTTTTTTAATATTCGATTAAAGTAAAATCAATCTAAAAAAAAAAAGTATTGCAAATATGAGAAAAAATATCTTCACTTTTTTTTCTTTTTAATTCAAGGTGGATTAAAAACAGTCGAAATGCTACGCGTTTTTTTTTTTTTTTTTT
>NIPQ01048603.1:0-10269 GCA_002806875.1 Lepidotrigona ventralis hoosana | reverse complement strand
CGCGCCGCGCCGCGCTGTCCATTTCTCAAGCTCCGAATTTATCGCCACTCGATTCAACTGCAAAAAGCGATACCAAAGGAGAATAGAGTTACTCCGTCTGAATTCTTCAATCTCTTAGCCACTTAACGCCACTATAGTGTCCTTTGCGTGTGCCATCTTTTTAAACTGCACGCCACTGTAGTGGCTCATTGTCAGAAGAGAGCTGTATCACACTGTTATATTGTTTCTTATAACACGAACTTTAATTCATCACGGTCACTTTTATGAAAAAAGGAAAAAAAAATTTTATTCAATAGTGCATTTTTTATTTCACAATATTGTCCAGAATATATATATATATAATAAAATGAATGTCGTCAATTAAAAAATTTCGAACTAACTGGACAATATTGTGAAATAAAAAATGCACTGTTNCCCAACTTACAAATCTAATTTTATAAAAAAAAAAAAAAAAGAAAAAATGAGTTAATGCGAGTTTTAGTTAGATATAGCTGTCTTCTTTTCTTGTTTACAATATCACGGCGAATGGTGTACAATATTCTCGTAAATTAGTGATAAAAGTCCGTACTATAGTGAGACTAAATATTGTGGTCCTCTGGGAGGGGATTTTCCTCGTGTAAGTCTGGTGTTAAGGTGCTAATCTCGTAGGTTACTCCAGCGGATTTCGCATGTGTCATCTTTTTGAACAGTACGCCACTCTGGTGGCTCACTCGTTTCTCACAATCAGTCGAATAGAGCTCTTTATACAATGCTATGTTGCTACGATTTCTCAAATTCATTGTAAAACTTCAATTTATTCGTCTCTTCAATTTCGAAATTATCTCTTAATTTCTAATCACGTAGTGTGAAACACCGCCGGATATAAACTTCATTGACACACCTTTTTGACGCACGATATGCCAAGTGATTAAATATCGACCTTCGAGAAGTGTCAGTTGGTTCAGCTTTCAACATTTCGCGAGATATGAAGATAACGAAATTCGCCGGAAGGAGAAGTCAAAGCTCGACCCGGTGAAATAATGATTTTTCGCGGTTATAACGAGGACGTTTTCGAACCCAGAGACGAATTTTATGCGAAACGATAATTCCAACAGCTGCTAAATAATGATGCAGTCGCGCGCACGTCGCTTGGCTCGAATCAATTCTCGTTCAAACTTTTATTCAAACCTTGATGACATTTTTATTTCGATTGCGAAGCCGTGGTCACGCTGGCGAGGTTTTCCACGATTCATTGATCTGTTGTTCTGTGGGGATGATTTGAATTATATAATAAATTTGAACAAATTGTTTGTATGTTCTATTTAATATATTTATTAATTAATTTAGATCATACATTGATGAAACTTTTAATTTCAATTATTCTATTAAACGTAAGAGGATGAAGCGTTTTGAAAAATATATCACGTACTATAATTGTCAATGGGAAGATTTCTCATCATACAGAAAGACCGTATATCTTTTATCATAGAAAAAAATTCAGGATAAAAAAATTGAACACCAGTTGTCAGGACATTTCAAAGCAGGGGAAGCAAATTATTTGACGAGAACCGAGATTTTTAAAAAAGCAACTAACTTTATGTGTCTGTGTTACAAGTAAAATTATTTTTCATTTTCGAGGTTGGTGGACATTTGGTAGAAATCGATACATATATTAAAAAAATATATATATATCAAAATAAGAAAGTTGATTCCTTTTTGGAAAATTGTCGCGTGAATTTTCGATCCGGCGGTCCAAGAGGAATATCGGTGGCCAACGTATCCTGGTGAAAGGTCGACGGAGCGACGCACGGTGCTCTAGGTGTTTGCGAATGCAGCACGCGCGTAATAATCGTTCAGCGGCGGAATCGCGTGCGAACCATAAAGGGAACGTTACCGACGTGAGTCACCAAACCTAGCTCTAGCAAGCAACGTGTATGACTCACGCTTGCAATTTGCCAATTAGCAAACTTAGGCTAATCAGATAGAGTTGCCACGGCACCGAGCGTGCTTCCGTTAACTACCAACTTGGTCCCAGGACCAACGTTCGCCATCTCACCTGCGTTTCCCTCGCTCGATCGAACAACCGCAACCCCCCCCCCTCATTTTTCGGCACTTTATCCGGTCGATACTACCGCGCGAACTCCAACAATTAAGAAAATTTAACTACACGCGACGTGGCACTTAAATCTACCAACATTCATCGTGTCTTTCGATTTTTTTCTTTTAGGTTAGGTTTAAGTCAGAACTCCAAAGATTAAGAAAATTTAACTACACGCGACGTGGCACTTAAATCTACCAACATTTATCGTGTTTTTTGATTTTTTTCTTTTAGGTTAGGTTTAAGTTAGAACTCCAAAAATTTAAGTGCATGTGACTTTACACCTATTAACACTTATCGTGTTTTTTGATTTTTTTCTTTATGTTAGGTTTCAGTTCAAACTCCAAAGATTAAGAAAATTTAACTACATGCGACGTGACACTCAAACCTACCAACACTCATCGTGTTTTTTGATTTTTTTCTTTTAGGTTAGGTTTCAGTTCAAACTCCAAAGATTAAGAAAATTTAAGCGCACCTGAGGTGATACCCAAACCTACCAACACTCATCGTGTTTTCTGAGTTTTTTTTTTTAGATTAGGTTTAAGTTAGAACTTCAAAAATTTTTAAGTGCACGTGACTTGGCACGACCTATTAACACTCATCGTGTTTTTTGATTTTTTTCTTTTAGGTTAGGTTTCAGTTAAAATTCGAAAAATTTAAATACACGTGACTTGGCTATTAACACTCATCGTGTTTGATTTTTTCTTTTAGGTTAGGTTTCAGTTCAAACTCCATTTTTTTTTTAGGTTAGGTTAGATTAGATTAGGTTTAAGGTTAGGCTAAGTTAGATTAGACTTTTAAGTTAGGTTAGATTGTACCAACAGATCATCGTGTTTTTTGATCTTTTCTTTCTCTTTTCTTCATTTTGTTCGCACCAGCAATTTGCAACTTCGTTCCAAATACAGATACCGAATATTCAGACGAATATCTGACTCTGAATTCAGTGATTTAATGTTCCGCGAGATCAGGTATTTCTTTCGAGTGCAGAGAGCGAAATTATCATTGCCGATAGTCAGAGGTAAAAATGAATTGCGAATGAAGTTAAATGGGTGCGATAGAAGTTTAATGGAAACATCCATTATCCACCCCCGTTGTTTCTGACCGGCGTTGCCTTTATTATATCCTCGTGATTTAGTTATTAGGTCGCGCTACTAGGTGTTCCTTTCCCTCTGTTGCGGCCTCTCCTAAGAGGAGAGGGCACTCTTGGTAGGTGCGGGACGTAGCTTCTAGCTGGAAGTTCGAAAGTTTGGATGGAAATTGATCGGCGAAGGAATACTCGCGTGTGCTCGGGAACGTGCTCCGTAATCTCGGCCGGGGCTTACCTGAGACATAAATTAATCCAATGATGCTCGGTTCGGAAAAACCAGCCGCAACGTATGCGCGCGTAATCTCCCGGAATATCTGACGAGTCTCTCCACTTGTCTGTTCAGTTAAAGTATCTAGTAAACAACGAATAACGAGAAATGACGGGGCCAGAGGAGGTTGTAATAGTAACTGGAGCGCAAAGAAACTGTTGTTTCTAAAATCTTTACATTTACTAAGCCCGAAACTTGGGCTGGCCGACACGTCCTCGGTGAAATTTTTGTAATTTTCGAAACTTTCGAACGTTTGATTGTACAAAACTGATTGCAGAATGTAGCAAAGGCTTAAAGGTTAGGTAATCCAAAATTTTCTTCAAAAACTCTTTTATTTCTAATCCTCGAAACTGGCTCGGTTGTTAACATGTCCTCGGTGAAATTGCTGTTCTCCCTGAGAAAGCTTTTGATTTAAAATCTGATTGTGTAATAAAGTAAAGGCTTCGTTAAATAATCCAAAGTGTTTTTCTTTTTTTTTATATTTCCTGGAAATTTAGAAGGGCAAAGAGATTAGCTTCTTTCTCGTGGATGACGAAGTTTTTCCAAACATTCGAAAATTATACTAGTAAAATATTTGGTATATACTCAAGAAATCCTGGAACACTTTTCACGATTAATAGGTAGTAGAATTTTTTAACTGTGCACACAAATATTAACGATACAATCATTAACATATTCAACTTTCAATTCTTCCAATTTTTTATGCAAATGTTAGTACTTGTACAGAGAATTTTGAACGGATACGATCATGCTTATCAAATTCTTCTTAGATATCTGTATAACAATATGTTGTATCGAGTTATATTCGTCAAAGGAATTTTTCCTTCTCTCGGACATGGAACTGAATTCTCGAGGCGAAAGTTACAAACTTCCGTTACTGCGCTTTTGTATGATTTTCGAGCGCCAATTAGTTCGCCGTGCGCGCAAAAAGAAAAGCAAAAAAAAAAAAAGAAACGCAATTACAGTTTCAGGGAATAAGGTCACACTGTTATTACAATACCGCTTTCATAATCCCACGATAAACGCCTTATTCTGCGTAATCTGGCCGGCCTGTGTTTCTGCATCAATTTGAATACAAAGAACCGCGATAACTAACTCCGGTTCCATTGTCGTGAATATAACGTAGCGACCGGCTCGTCGGCCGTGACGCGTGCATCCGCGTGCTCTCTCTCTCTCTCTTTATTTTTTTTAAATGCTTCTTCGCTCTATCTCGAGNGTTTGGGTTTTTTTTTTTTTTTTTTTTTTTTTTTGACGAAAGAATCTCTGTGGCGTCAGTCGCCAGACCAATGATCGTTCACGGCAATTGTCACGAGATCTGCTCGGACAAATCTCCGCGTTCGCGTGCGCGTCCGAGGGAGGAGAGGGTTTGCGCGCGGAGGCAGAGGCCATGGGCAACAGCTCGTAACAGAGCGGTTTTTCCAGCCAGCTTTTCCCGTCCGAAGGATAATACGGGCCGTGGATACAGCCAGCAGGTCGAGGAAACTTATGCCGGCAGGTAACTTTTGATTTGAAAAGTGGTGGCAGGTTGGCGGGGGGATAGCCATGGACTTGAATGGCCAAGTGCCTGGAGGGCCGTTGGATGCATTTTTCATGTCTCGTGCAAGATATACACAGCGAGAGAACTAGCCGGCTAGCTGCTGCTGCACCTCCTCTCTCTCTCTCTCTCTTTCTCTCTCCCGCGATTCGATTCCCCGGCAACACGAAAGTGGACTACACGTCCGCCGTTTCTGCTCCGTTGCATCCTACGAAAAGTCGTCTCCTCGCGAGATAGAGATAGAGAGAGAGAGAGAGAGAGAGAGAGAGATCCCCGGTATATATATATATATATTCGAACGGCATAATTTCTTCGACCGTTCTTTATCGCGTCTCGGTCGCTTTATTCCCCCTTCGGCCCATATTCCTCTTCGAACGACCGGCTACAACCTCCGTAGACCGAGAACTTCCGAGACCGATGGATCCCCTTTCAGGCTTTTGTCTCCCGCCGATCCCCTCCCCTCGCCCGAATTTATTATTCCCGATAACTTTCTCCACGACACGGATTGCCGTCGCAAGCCCGCTCCGCGAAACTACGGCCCCGTTGTTCGGATATAACGCCACGCGTTAGTCTCAACCTCCTCGTCTCTGCCGTGTGTCGTTTCTTATTCCATTATTCGCCGCACAGCGCAGCCACTGTGAAAGAAGTTTTATCTTCTCGGCTAGAGAAATTGAAAGAGGAGCGAACCCACCTCTCTTCCTCCGAGAAATTGAAGAGAATGTTGCATATTTTACACACGCGAGACGTCGTGACGTCTTCAACGTTCGACAATGGTTGAAACATATCTGGACACATTGGTTTACACGCTTTTTTTCGCCGATGGCGATTATTGAAAATCTCTCTCGTGTTTTCCACGACTGGTTGGCTCAGCCTGTTCTATTTTCTCGCCTGAGAAATAGAGAAAATACGAAATACCAATCGGAAGAAACGTGTATTTGTGCCGCGTATTTATCCGTGGATATGGGTTGCCCAAGCTAAGAATTTCCCACTGGTTTCCGTATACGTACGTATATCGCGTTCCGCGAACGATGGTTGATCGATCGTCGTGCTTATCTTAAATTCAATGGGCCGATTGAATAAAATCGAGACCCGCTGGCAAATCGACGTTAATAACGTTTAAAGTTCGCAGACCGAGATAGCGGAATCTCTTGGCCCGATAATGCTGACTACGAAGCGACCGCTGTCTCGATAACTTTTTATTGCGTTCTTACCCGCAATACACCGATTCCTTCTGTGACTCTGATCTCTGGTATTTTCGTCCGACGTCCACTCCGGATCTCGTTAATGCGACACTCGAATACGTCGTTAATTGGAAACGCTCGGTTCCCGATACAAGTTGGGAAAGAAGCGAATTCGCCGAGACGAATCTGAAAAGTCGTGCTTGGTTGTTCAGCTATCGTTGTGTCGGATTAAATGTCGAATTAGATCACTTAATTTCAATCTACGCATATATACATGATCTGTATTCTATGTTTTCGACCCTTTGAACGTAGAATTATCGTTATGTCGGATTAAATTTCGAATTAGATCACTTAGTTTTAATTTATGTATATTATTTATAATTTTAATATTTTTATATTTTATATATATTATATTTTTATCATTTATAATATTAATTATAATTTATGTATGTATACAATCTATGCTGTATATTTCCAACGTTCTGAAAATATGCACGTCTGCATTTACGTGTATTTTTGTAATTTTGTCGGTCATAGAGCTATCGTCATATTCGATTAAATTTGAATTAGATCGCTTCATTTCTGTGTGTATTCTATATTTTCAAACTATTGAAAATACGTTTGTAGTTCTGCGTTTCTGTTCGCCAGAACGAATCCGAAAAGTCATTTGATCGTATGGTTATATCGTTATATCGTTATATCTCTTGGTAAATTTGAAGTTGGATCATTTAATTTCACTCTACGCTTACTTACAAACATTTTTGCGTTTCTGTTGCAGGTAAGCGATCACAGTGTGCTTCAAATTCTCTGTAGGAGCCGGCGAATGGTTGATTCTTGCTGCAGATAAACAAGTATGTAGCAATTTCAGTCAGATACACGCTGCTCGAGATAATTAGGGAACCTGGTATCTCTCCAGTGCGGGCCAAATATTATACGTATCAGAATTACAGGAAACTTTGTATCTACATGATGTACGTATTGCGCGGAGCGGTGCCTGCGCGAAGTAAATCAGAAACTCGGCGGAATGTGTTCGATTACATTTATCGTTTGTCGTTACATCATTTGCACGATACGCGTGTAAACATCCTAATTGTGACCTGGCATCGCGAACCACAAAATGTACATTCACGAATCATTCATTTATTTATCTATTTCACAAGCGTGTGAAACGTCTGGATCGATTAATCGAACCACCAATTAACCAACGTCCAGACAATACCGATACCGCGCGCCGATTAGATAATCCGTGAATTGCGATCGTTCACAATATAAAACTCCGTTCGTTTATCGCGGCGCCGGTCCACCGATAAGCGAAACCGTTTTAATCCGATGATGCATCCTTGTCCTATAACTTGTCCGAGCGTATAACCAGAGGGACGAGTGATTTCTAAAACTGTTTCGACTAACCGTAGCTAGCGGCGACACACGGCGAGCGCGAGGCAAGTGCTAAAGCTAAACGAAATCCGACTCGACTGAGATCCGCACGTACGAGCTTAGTCGGATCGGTGTCGGTAACGATGGTATCTACGAATCGAAAGAAGTTGAAGGAAGCCAGGGGAGGTCGAAGGATCGCCAAGGTGGGAAGCTAAGGAGGAGACCGAGTCGAGTAATGGGGGTGAGCGAGGGGCGAAAGAAAGCGGAGGAAAGTAGCTTTCGGTGGACGTTTGAGGCTGCTTAAGATTTCGAACGCGTGCCGACTCTTCTCGACCTTTGCCCCGTCCGCGTTTTTTAACGCAAAATCTCCTCTTCCTCTCGGATTCGGCCGCCACCACTGTCACCAGCCCCTTTTCCCCTTTCTTCAGAATCGCTCGTGCACCCAGGGTCCTTGCGAGTTCTTTCAAGTTTCTCTCTCTCTCTCTCTCTCTCTCTTTCTGGGGTCGCTCTACACACCGGTGGTGGCGGATCGCTCGATTGCAAATCCAATTGGACCGAGTCTGTGCCACGCCGTGATTTTTTTGACTTTTCATCGCTTGACCTTTCTTCTTTCCCCTCCCCCCTCCCGTTGCTCGTCGTACGAAGGGGTCGAAACGATCGAACGAGCTCTATCCCATCCACGAGGAAATTTCTATGTTTCTCTTCGGTTTTTGTCGTTTAGAATTGCGGCTCTCCCCGCAAGAAAATTCGAGTTCTCGTACTATGATAAGACACTGCGTCATCTTTCTCGTTGATATCTCGCGTCATTTGATCGCGCCTGATGCAAATTGATTGACACTTGGGTGATAACGAGTTTACGTTACAACACGTCTCGCGCACATTAATGTAACGTTGAATGCAGATTTGACACGACTGAACGATGTAATTATTAAACGTTAAACTGTGGATAATTATTTACCGCGCCGTATTCATTAGCTGGCCGACGATGCATGATCGATCGGCAGTCGCGTAACGAAATTCAAAAGAATGGCTTTCGTTTTCTTTTCTTTTCTTTTCTTTTCTTTTCTTCAGAAGGCAAATCTCACTTTATCTCGTCGCTAATCGCACGGGGAAAAAATATTCAGCCTTTTCGATCCCCAATGGGGACTCGCCCCTTTTCCAAATTTTCTATTCAGGTCGGCGAATTTCCACCGATCCGGGCAGGGGTGGAAAATGAAATTGATAACTGATCCTTTCTTCGACTTCCAGCCGCTCTCATTTCGTTCTCGTTCCTCCGGCAATTTACATACGTATGCGCTTTATCTCTTGCCGAAATTCGTCTTCATCTTCCGGGACTCCTTTGTCCCGCCGGATGGAATCGAGAGCACAGCCTTTCATCTCTCTCTTTCTTTCTTCGTCGCTTCTTATCGCCGTCGAGCGAAACGGACAACTTTCCGCCGATCTCTTCCCCCTTTCCAGCCGGAACGAGAGGGGTGAGCGAGAGGATCTTCGAAGATGAAGTGCTCGAACGTCGCTATTAAGAATCCAACTTCTCCCCCCCTCCCCCCACGGAATGTTCCCTCGGACACGTAGCATATAAGATCCTAGTAGCGTGCTCCTTCTGCTCGTTTTTCGCCACGCGCGAGAAACTTTTCGAACCTCTGGATGGCCTCTGTGTGACCTATCCCACTTGACAACCTCGAGGACGCCCCGCGTCGAACAGTCGATCTACGTATGTAGATCCCCGGATACCTATGTAGACACGGGCTGGTTCTACGTTATCCACGTTGGACGGCGAACAGCGTGATCGGCAATGAAAGTAAGTTTCAGCCGAACATTGGACGATCGGGTACAATCTCTCGAATGGCAACGGTCGTATAAAAGTGTCCGTGACATAGTGGAACAGCGTGATATACTGGAAGGGGAAATTTTCGGGGATATTTCTTTCGCGGGACGGGACGGCTCGCGGATGGGGCGTTTGTCTTGCTTCGCGAGCAAGTAAAGGGCGAGCAAGAAGGGGTCGTGAATTGAAAGGGCTTCTGGTAAACAGCGCGATAAATATCGCGGAGGACGCGTTGAGTTTGTTACTCAAGGGCGAAATTGGGTCGATGAAAATTGCTTGAATTTCTCTTCTCGCTGTTTTTCTCGCACTTCTCGAGACGCGTCGCAATCGATTAATTAAAATTCCATTATCTTATTTACCGACGGTAGAAATGGACAGCTCTACTCTTTCGAATAGAAACATTTATAATATATATTGATAGTCAGATCTCGATTTTCATTTGATTTTAACTCGTGTTCGCACTTGCATTGGCTATTTTAATTTTTAACACTCAGGCTCTTATTGTGAAATCTTTCTTCGTCGTGTTCCATCGTGTTCACTTTATTGTGAAAAAAAAAAAAAATAAAAAAAAAAAAAATCACTTTTAATTCAGGTTCTCATCGTAATTTCAGTGTTACAATTTCAATCATAACGGCGAGGAACTTTTCGATGAATTATATGCAGACGCTTTATCTGATTGTCCGAGTGATTTTGAAATATGTGTGGAAATTGATAGTTTATCGGAAGCTATGAATCCGATATTAGACCACCAAAATGGTAAATTTGCAAACTCTGTTGCGTACCGATACACGTAGGCGATTGCTATACAGTTTATCACACAAGAAAATTACTAAAACATATTGTAAAAGATATAAAAAGTTTCATTTAAATTCGTTCTCTATAAACAAAGTATATTAAAGTTTATTTAGATTATTTCACTTTCATAC
>NIPQ01048593.1:0-10412 GCA_002806875.1 Lepidotrigona ventralis hoosana | reverse complement strand
CTTCCCGACAGTTATTATTAGATAATGTTTATGTACGAAGAAATGGTGGTCATTGTGAACACCGTGACACGTAGAATATTTTTAGATCATAATATCGATATTACATATTGACATAACAATCATGGAAAATTTTGAATGTGCATATGTGAAACTCATTCCACGTATCGGGAATCCGTAATAATTCAGGTCAATAAACAACATACGACGATCTTTACATAGAAAAGTGTGGTATGCATTGCGAATCAATAATGTAAGGCAATAAAATTGATATCGACAGAATGAATGAGGAAAATTTTGAATTGAGATATGTAAACAGCATTCCACGTTGCTGTACCCCGTAATATTTGAGAAGCGACAGAATATTAGATGATATTTATGTACATAGAAATCGTCGTCAAAGTATACCCCGTGATGCGTAGAATATTATTAGGCTGTGAAATAAATATGATATCCTAACAGTTATAATATTGAAAATTTTGAATGGTCATATTAAAAACTAATTCCACGTACCAGAAATCCGTAATAATTCAGCAAGTAAAATTATACGATATTTATGTAGAAAATGTCGATCATTGCGATTCCAGCGATGCATAGAATAATGTAGGACCATAAAATCTACATGATGTTTTGACAGAATTAATGTGGAATATTTTGTATGGCAATATGTAAAACCTCATTCTACATACCTTAAACCCGTAATATTTCTGGCACGATAAATAATATCAGATGATATTTACGACACTGAATGACGTTCATTGCGAATCCCGCAAAGCATAGGATAATATGGGACAATAAAGTCGATATGGTTGACAGAATGAATGTGGAATATTTTGAACTGACATATGTTTATAACTATCCATGTTTCTGTGCCCCGTAATATTTCAGCCTCTATAGAGAATATTAGACGATATTTATGTACAAAGAAAAGGAGGTCATTGCGATTCCCATGTTGCGTAGAATATTATTAGCCAATAAAGTTGAAACTATATCCTGACAGAATGAATTTGGTAAATTTTGATTTGTCACATGTAAACCTTGTTCCACGAATCGGATATCCGTAATAATTCAATACTTGTTGAATAATATTAGATGGTATCTACGAAAGAAAATGGCATTTATTGCGAATTCCATAATTCGCAGAACAATGTCAGACCATATAATCGATATGATATATTGACAGAATGAGTTTCGAAAATTTTGAACGGTTATATGTACGCACAGATCCGCAACGGAGAATCGTGAAAATTTCGGACGTTAAAAACATTTAGATCGTCGATAAATATTTAAAAGTTGTGTTTTTAGAAATCCCCGCATTGCGAAGAATAATATAGATTGGGATAATATATAGACAGAATTATTGTCGAATATTTTGAACGTCATATGATGTTCATGAAACGTATAGGATGACTGTAATACTACCAGGTCGATAAATAAGATTAGATCATCGTTATATAAAAAAAATTTGGATTCATTGTGAACCCCGCAATGCGTAGAAAAGCATGTCTGTCAGATCGAGATAATGTATTGTCAGATTGAATGTCGAAAATTTTGAATGGTCATACGTAAGCCCCGTACCGTACCGGAGGACCGTAATATTTCGGGAATAATAAGTAAGATTATATCGTCGTTATATATTAAAAAATTGTCTTCCATGTGATTCATACTGTACATTAAGTTTTATAAGAGCAACATATCTTAATAATATAAGGACAGAACAAATGTCAAATATTTTGAGTTATCATATGTATACCCCGATACTTACCAGGGCATGGTAATATTTCGGTGCATGGTAATATAAGATCATCTTTATATATTAAATAATTAGGTTCATTGTGATCCCCGCAATGTACAGAATTACATAATACCATCAGATCTGTTTTATATATCTTTCAATATATATATGAATGTCGGATATTTTGACCTGTATATGCAACTGTTCCGGAGGACCGTAATATTCCGGTGTTGATAAATCATATTAGATCGCTGTCATATTTTAAAAAATTGTGTTCATTGTGTTCTCCGCGATGCGTAGTATAATAAAAGATATCCGATCCAAGATGATGTAATATAGATAGAATGAAGAAAATTTTGTATTGACATCTGCATGCACAGAACGGAGGGGTCGTTATAATTCGTGGTCGATGAATAATATTAGATCGTATTATATATTATAAAATTGTGTTCATTGGGATATCCGTGATGCCTAGAATAGTATAAGATGGAGAGATCGAAATATTTTGTTGCAGAATTAATATCGCAGATTTTGAATTGTCATATGAAAGCTTTGAACTGAACCGTTGGACCGTAATACTTCGGGATACAAAAGAATGTTAGATCGTCGATGTTTATATTAAAAGATTGTGTCCCACACGATTCGTAGAAAAATATCAGACCATCAGATCGTAATAATATATTTGCAGAATCAATCATTGTCGAAAATTTGGCATTGTCGTATATAATCTCCGAAACAGTATAGGAGGACTGTAATCATTCGGTGACGATTAATAACATTAGATCGTCATTATATATTAAAAAAATTGTGATCATTGATAAACCCACCATGCGTAGAATAATATCAGACCATCAAGTGTGTAATAAATCGACAGAAAGAATATCGAAAGTTTTGATTGGTTATATGTAGCCACAAACCGTACTTGAGGATGTAATACTTCGTGGTCGATAATAATATTATATTGTATTACTATTACATAAATATTATATATTAATATATTATATTATATTATATATTAATATAAATATTATATCGTCTATATATGTCAAAAAATTGTGATCGATGTTATCCTCGCGGTTGTGTAATAATATAAGAACATCAAATTGAGATAGTATATTTATAGTGACAAAATGAATGACAAATATTTTGAATGTTCACATGTAGTCCCCGAATTGTGCCGAAGTACGGCAATATTTCGGCCTCGATAAATAATATTTGATAGTCGTTTATATTGAATAGTTCGGACAATTACGATTCTCGCGACGCCTAGGGTTATATAAGACAATCAGTTTGGCACAATATATTGACAGAATTAATGTCGAAATTTTGAATGGTCACATGCAAGATCCGAACCTTACGGGTGGTCCGTAATATTCCGTGGTTAATAAAAAATATTAGATGTTCGTTATGTTAAAAAAAACTCCTAATTGTAATCCCCGCGAGCTTTGAAAGATATAAAGTCAGTTGATCTTGATAATCAATTGACAAAATGAATGTCAAAGGTAATGAATTGCCGTATACGAGCACCGAATAGTACAGTAGCACCATAATATTCCGGGGTTGATAAATAACATAATATAGTTGTTATTTATTAAATAATTGGGTTCGTTGTGTACAACGATCGCAGGGATGCTGTTGTGTACAACAGCATCCCTGCGATGCGTACAATTAAAGAAGACATTCAGTTCGATATAATATCGATATAATATATATAATATTGATAGTATGACTATCTAAAGTTTTGAAGTGTCGTAAGTAGCCCCGAACCGTACCGAAGGTCCGTAATAATTCAGAATTGATAAGCAATATCATAACTCCGTTATATTACAGAAAATAGTGTTCTGTGTGATCCCTGCATTGCGTAGAAAAATAGAAGACCATCGAATCGATATAATATGCAGACAGAATGAATGCCAAAAATTTTGATTGTTCATATGAGCCTCAATATGTACAAGAGAAATGTAATATTTCGGATTCGGTAAATAATATTTGATTCTCATCATAAACTAAAAAATTGAGTTCAATGTGATTAACGCGAAGCGCAGAACAATATAAGACGATCAAATCGAGATAATATGTTGGCCAAATGAATGTCGTAAACTTTAAGTTGTCACTTGTATCCCGCGATCTGTACCGAAGGATCGTAATATTCCTGGGTAGATAAATAATACTAGATCATCCTTATATCTTAAAAATTGTGTTCATTCTAATCCGTGCGATGGAAAAATAATCATAAGATCATATCGAGACAATATATTGACAGAATGAATGTCGAAAAGTTCTCATGTACGCCCCTTACCGAACCGAAGCGCCTCTATATTTCAGGGTATATCTAAATAATAATAGATCATATATTTCAAATAATTTAGTTGCTTGTGTCCCCCGCGATACGTTAAAAATTTAGAACCTTCAGATCGAGATAATATACTGACAGAATGAATGTCGAATTTTGAACTGTCACAAGTGGGCGCCCAATCACACCGGACGAATGTAATGTTTCGGAACTGACAAATAATATCAGGTTGTCGTTATATAATAAAAAATTATGTTCATTGTGATCTCCGCGATTAATGGAATAATAAATTAATAGAATAAGGCAATCAGAACAAGGTTTTTTATTGGTAGAATGAAAGTCGAAAATTTTGATTTGTCATATGAAATTCCAGAACCGTACCGGATGACGGTAATAATTCGTGGTCGTTAAAAAGTACGATATCATCCTTATATAGTAAAAAATTGCGTTCTTCGCGATACGTCGAATAATATAATAAGAAATATATATTACACGAAATCATCGACGTAACACGGGATTTCAACGTATTATCACTGTTTTGTAATGAAATCTACGAAATATATGTGAAATTTTCAAGATTTGTGGAACTAACAAGGAAAAATACCAGTATTTCACGAAATAACATCGAAACAAAAAATCCAAAGTCTTTTCACTGTTTCGTAGTGAAATGAACGAAATATCTTAGAAATTGGCTGGTCTTTTCGAATTTTGAACGAAAAATACAAATATCTGAAGAAAATATAGACGAAACAGTGAATTCCAATGTATTATCACTGTTTCGTTGCGAAAACCATTAAATAACTATACAATTGGCATGTTTTTCGAGGCAGAATTTGTACTATGATGTATTCGGATATTTCACAAAATCGTGTTTGAAATAGAGAAATTCAACGTATTATTACTGTTATTTGTGAAATCAAAGAAATAGGTGTGTAGAATTTTGGAGAATTTACAACGACATATACGAGTATTTCACAGAAACATCGACGAAACAAAGATTTTCAACGAATTATTACTGCTTCGTTGTGAAATATAAAAAGCATGAACTTCGTTGTGAACTGAAAAAGCAACTATGAAATTTTAATGTTTTTTCGAATTTACAACAGAAAATACGAATATTCAAGAAAACATGTCACGGAAAAATGAATTGGAAAATGCAACATCTCTTTTCCGACAGTTTATTCTCTTGTATTTTTTAGTACGTTCTACAGAACTATCTTACATCACAGATATTTCGTAGATTACACGGCAAATGAGCGATTATACGTTGAATTTCGTTCTGATTTCCTAGATGTTTCGACAATTTCACAGAAAATGAGTGACAATACGATTAATTTCTCGCTTTCGAATATGTTTTCCTGAAACATTGGTGTTTTTCGTTGTAATTTCGATAAAACTTGCCTATTTAATTGATATTTCGTAGATTTCACGACAAAGTATTAAGAATACTTTGAATTACACTACTTTTTCGATATTTCGATACTTCTCTTGAAATTCGTATTTTTCGTTGTAAATTCTACAGAACTTGTTGATTTCTCAGATATTACTGAGATTTCACGACGAAAGAGAGGTAAGACATTGAATTTCTAAATTGTGTGTGTATTTTCGTGAAATATTCGAGTTTTTCGTTGAAAATTAGACAAAATATTCTGATTCCTAGGATATTTCGAAGATTTTACGGCGATACTCCAGTAATATCAAGAATGTCTCTATTTCGAAGATGTTTTCAAGCAAATTGCGTATTTTCTGTTGAAACTTCGAAAAAACTATAATTTCAAAGCTATTTCTTAGATTTCGCAAAGAAACAGGGATAAAAATTTAGATGTCCTTGTTTCGTCTAATTTTTGTAGAAATATTCGCATTATTCGTTCAAAATTCGAGAAAAGCTGCTGGTTTCCAAGATGTATCTTATATATCATGGTGAAATAGTGACAATGCGATGAATTTCCCTCTTTCGTCTGTAGTTTCGCGAAATATTCGTATTTTTCGTTGAAAATTCAATAGTATATCTGATTTGTTGAATATAACGTGGATTTAACGGAGGAAGAGTGACAACAAGTTAAATTTCCTCAGCTTCATAGTTGTTTTCGTGTAACATTTTTTCCACTTTAGGTTCCTCAAAACTTTCTTGTTTGACAGATACTCCGTAGAATTCACGACGAAACAGTAATAATTGCGAGGTCGATAAATAATACTAAATTGCCGTTACATATTAGATAATTGTTGTCATTCAGATCCCCGGGATGCGTTCAAAAACATAATTCCGTCCGATTGATACACTACTACGACAGAATTATATTCAAGTAGTGAGATATGTCATAAGTGTGTCAGACACATTCCGGAGGACCGTAATAATTCGGGTTGGATAAATAATATTACATCGTCGTTATTTTAATAAGTAGTTGTGTCCATTGCAGATCCGCGATGCGTTGAATAATGTAAGGCCATCAGAAGGACATATGTTGACAGAATGAATGTCGAATGCTTTGATCGGTCAGATTTAAGCCCAGAAACTGAACAAAGTAAGGCATCGAGACAAATAAATAATATTGAATTGTGTTGTATATAAAACAATTGCGTTCGTAGTAATTCCAACGATGCGTAGGATAATATAAGGGCATCAGTTCGAGATAATATACTGAAAGAAGGAATATAGAGTATTTCGAACGATCATATGTAAGCCCAATCCGTCTTTCAGACTGTTTCGGGGAAGATAAGTAATATTGGATCGCCGTTATACATTTAAAAAAATTGTGTTAATTGTGATTCCAGCAATGCGGAGAATAATATAACACAATCAGGAGGGAATAATATATTGAAGAATACCTTGAAAGATCAAATGTAAGACTCGAACCGTACAGGCGGACCGTAATACTTCGGGGCAGATAAATAATAACAGACCATCTCTATATATTAAAAAATTGCGATAATTGCGATTACCGTGATGCGAAGAAAACTATAAGAAAGCCAGAGATGGGAGATAATCTACTGAAAGTGTGAATAAAGAACATTTTAAATGACATAATATTAGTCTTGAATTCTACTGGAATTGCGTATAACTTCGGGGACGATAAATGACATTGGATCGTATTTATATACTAAAAGATTAAGTTCATTGTGATCTCTGCGTTGCATAGAACAATATAAGACCATCATAGTGAGTTAACCTATTGATAGATTGTGTAGAATATTTTGAATTATCATACGTAAGCCCGGAACCGTTCAGGAGGAGCGTATAATTTTGGGGACGATAAATCGGGGACGATCGCGTAATATATCAGAAAATTGTTTTCATTTTGATCCTCGCGATGCGTAGAATAATATAAGACCACCTGCGATGTAATATGTTGATAGAATGAAATTAAAATCTTTTGAATGGTAATATGTAAGCCCCGATTCATACCGGTGAATCGTATAATTTCGGAAAGACAACTACTACTAGATCTTAGTTTTATAATGAGAAATTTGTTAATTTTGATATCAGTCATGCGTAGAATTATATACGACAAATCAGAGGTGGATAATCTACAGGTAGAATGAATGTAGAATATTTGGAGTATGATATCTAAGTACGATCCACACAGGAGGAGCGTAATAATACGGGGACGATAAAAAATACTAAATCGTTGGTTTGTTTTAAAAAACTGAATTTCTTCCGATCCCCGAAATAGGTAGAGTAATATACGGTCGTCAGGTCGAGATAGTATATTGTTAGAGCGAATGTAGAAAGTTTTGAATCTTCATATGTAGGCACCGATTCGGTCATAAGGAGCGTATTAAACCAAAGACGATAAATACTACTAAATCGTATGTTTTATACTAAAAAATTGTGTTCATTGTGTTCCGCGCGATGCGTAGAATATTATAGTAGCATCAGAGGAAGATAATCGAATGACAGTGTATCTGTAGAATATTTTGAATTATCATATTTAAGGACAATTCCGTACCGAATGTGCGTATTATTTCGGTAAAGATAAGTAAGACTAAATAGTGGTTCTATATTAACGAAATTGGTTCCTTTTGATATTCGGAGAATAATATAAAACAATCCGACTGTAATAATATATTGATAGAATGAACGTAGAATGCTTCGAATGAACATATGTAAGCCCCGATCCGTACCGAAGGGGCATATTACTTCGAGAAAGATAAGTAACGAAAAGACGCTGTTTTAAATTATGAAATTGTGGTCATGGTGTTTCATGCGATTCGTGGAATAATATAATAACATCATGTCGAGGTAGTATATTGATAGAATTAATGTAGAATATTTTGAAAGACAATATGTAGGTCTCCGTACCGTAGGAGTTTATTATTTCGGGGAAGATAAACAATATAGGAACGTCATTACATATTAAAATATTGTGCTACTTGTGATCCCGGAGATGTGTAGAATAATATAAAACAATCAGAGGGTTGTATTCTGTTGATGGTGTGTATTTGGAGAAATTTGAATTATCATATATGAGCCCCGATCTGTATCAGATGTGCGCAGTATTTCGGAGACGATAAATATGACTAAAGAGTTATCTAATTAAACTATTTGTTCACTGTGATACTCGCGATACGCAGAATATGGTTATCAGATCGAGGTAATTAATAGAATGAATATAGAATATTCTGTATTATCATATGCAATCCCCGATTCGTACCGGAGTTGCGTATTATTTCGGGAAGATAAATAATACTGAACCGTTGTTTTATATTACAAAAATGTGTTCATTTTGTTACTCACGATCCGTGGAATAATATATGACGATCAGAATGAGATAATGTATTGATAGAATGAATATAAAATATTTTGTACGACAGAACAACGCTTTAGTATTTACGTAATTTAGTATTTATTTAGTATTTTAGTATTTATTATTTAGTATTTAGTATTTAGTATTTAGTATTTATTTAGTAATTTAGTATTTATTTAATACATAACAACGATTTAATATTACACAACGTCCCGAAATTATACGCTCCACAGGTACGAGTCGGAGCTTATTTACAGTCATTCGAAGTTCTCAACATTCAATCAGTAAATGTGATATTTCACTCTCTGATTGTCTTGTATTATTCTACGCAACGCGTAGATGATAATGAACAGAGTTCTTAAATATATAACAACGATAGAATATTATTTACCGTCCCCGAAGTTAAACGACCCTCAGTTACGGTTCGGTGATTGCATATGTAATTCAAAATATTATACATTTATTTTAACTGTATATTATCGCGATCTGATGGTCTTATATTATCATTAAACAAAATCTCTTAATATAAAACAACGATTTAGTGTTATTAACATTCGCCTAAACAATAAATTTTACCTGAATGGATCGGGGCTTACACATATTAATTCACAGTATTCTATATCTATTCTACATTATATTATACAGATTTTCTGATCGTAGATTATTTCACACATCGCGGGAATCATAATGAATATATTTTTTAATTTAAAACAGCGATCTTATATTATTTATCATCCCTAAGTTAATGGGTACGGATACTCTGGTACCGATACTCTGGTACGGATTGGAGCTTACATATGGTCATTCAAAATAATCTACAATCATTCTATCAACATATTACATTAATCCGTTTGTCTTATATTATTCTATGCATCGCGGGTAACAAAATAAACATCGATACTCTGGTACGGATTGGAGCTTACATATGGTCATTCAAAATAATCTACAATCATTCTATCAACATATTACATTAATCCGTTTGTCTTATATTATTCTATGCATCGCGGGTAACAAAATAAACAAATTATTTAGTTTAAAACAACGATTAGTATTATTTATCGTCTCCGAAATAATACGATCATCCGGTTTGGATCGGGGCATTCATATGTTCATTCAACAGTTTCTACATTTACTCTATCAATGTGTTAACTCTCTCAGATTTTAAAACAACGATTAGTATTATTTATCGTCTCCGAAATAATACGATCATCCGGTTTGGATCGGGGCATTCATATGTTCATTCAACAGTTTCTACATTTACTCTATCAATGTGTTAACTCTCTCAGATATTCTTATATTATTCCATGCGCCGCGAAGTAACAATGAACAATATTTTTAAATATAAAACAGCAATTTAGTCCTACTTATCGTCCTCGAATTAATATGTACTCTATCAATGTGTTAACTCTCTCAGATATTCTTATATTATTCCATGCGCCGCGAAGTAACAATGAACAATATTTTTAAATATAAAACAGCAATTTAGTCCTACTTATCGTCCTCGAATTAATATGCACCTCCCGTATGGATCAGTGATTGAATGGATTTGTTCAAAATGTTCATATATTCATTCCACCGATATGCTCATTCTGATGGTCTTATGTCATTTTACGCGTCGCTGATATGAAAATGAACTTATTTT
>NIPQ01048581.1:0-10126 GCA_002806875.1 Lepidotrigona ventralis hoosana | reverse complement strand
AAAAAAAAAAAAAAAAAAAACTGTAGAAGGGAATGATACAGGGAAACGAGAATTCGCACAGAGGTATGGAATATATTCAGTATATTTCACGTACGATGTTCCGACATGAAAAAAGATGTCCGCCCACATTTCTTGAAACACTCGCGTAATTTTCAAACGACCCACTCTCATACAGATACAGTATAATCGATTCCGGGTGAAACGTGGCCCGCACTTTCGTAATTACAAAACTGCGAAAGTCAAAACGAGGTATCGTCGCTTGGCTGCGCTAATAAAAAAAATCGTTTCATCGCCAATAAAAAAATCACGATCAACGAGAAAATCTCGTTTTGTGCCGGATACGTGACGTAATTAAAAATCACGCGCTACGGGAATATTTGAACTGAAAATTTGTACTGAAAATTTGAAAATTAATCGTAACATTCTACAACGGATGCTCCAACCTGTTCAAATTTTAGAAAATTATATGTGGAATCTAGACGGAAGATACAACAATGAAAAAATATACAGCGAATTTCTGGTGCTTGTAATATTGATGATACAAATCGTAAATAAAATGTCGAGAAATCTGGAAATGTTGTTAATGGGTCTACGAGTCTATAGTCTTTTTAGAGATGACAAAAGACAGATCATTCAAGATAGTGTATTTATCTATAAAAGAATACCTAATTCCCAATATTTGCATATTTTCTTACATACTCCACCAAAAATAGCTTGTTCAACAACAATACCCCCCAGTAACTTAACCGAGATCTAACGTCATCGCGGAACCAGCGTAATCAGCATACGCGAGTATCAAAGCGCTCGATGACGTCCCTTAATTCTCAAAGAGAAATTAATCACCGATATCATCCGAGATCAACGTCCTGCCACTTCGCCATCGCCAAAGGGACTTAATTAAGCGAGTTAATAAACCGATGTGCTGTGAGCTTTCATCTCTTCTTCTCTTCGATTTTGTTACACCCTGTGGGTTTATTTGAAAATTCCCACAATTTTTGCAAGAGAGCGCGAGTGAAGTCGAGTCGTTGGCGAGAGTAATCTGGCGAGATTAAGTAGCGATTTCAGATGTCGGTATTGAAACAAGGCGAACGAGACCGGGATAAAGCGTACTAATGGATAAAGAGACGAATAGTCGGGAGAGAGGGTGGCCACGTTGCTGGCAAAGGTCCTCGGTCGAACAGATGATTAACGGTCGACGTCGATCCTCTCCAGTTGCGATTAACGATGTCCAGTCAACGCACTCCCGCGAGCCAAGAGCGATTTGCTTCGCTGTTGTCTGTCAAACTAATTCCTTGTATTCATCGAACGCCGGTTGCAGTTTGTTCCCGTTTAAGCCGCAAAATCCACGGAGCAACTTGTTACTGGATATACGATATACTTTTTCTATTCCTTTTTTCCTTCTGCTTTTCTTTTTTTTTTTTTTAAAGCAGTGTTTTAAGTTCGTTTCACTGGTTTATTTGGAAAAAATTGGTCCTTCGACTTTGAGAGAAGCGTTCCTTTCAATTTATGATTTTTAGAGGAGTTTTGCTTGCTTTTGACCCCTTTTTTTTTAAGCTCGTAAAATTCATTTAGTTTCAAGGATTGAGTCCATCATTAAACCGCGGATTTAAAATGTATGAAAATACATAACGTGCAACGAGGCACAATTGTAACATGTATCTTTAATTTGTGTTTGCAAAAATGTAAATTTACATCAACGTTCATAGTTATTTGATGCTAGACTTTTGAATTGTGTTCGTACTCAGAGAGATAGAATTTCAGCAACGAGTAGGTGAATGATCCGTATGTTCGCGCATGTGTGTAGTAGAAGTGTCTTTACAGGTAGACCATGCTCTAGGAGTTTGATAGAGTACATTTAGTAGAGACTATCCACGGAATTTGCAGCGAGGACACAGAATTCTACATGAATTGTGGCTCAAGGAGAGAAATTGCTGTGTTTGTTGTTATTTCATTAATATTAAACTACGTATACTATACTAGCTTAGTACTCCATCAAATATCATTTTACATATGTATATGTCAACATTCTAAAATATAATATTTTGACTCATAGTTTTTAAAAAGTAATTAACTAATATGATAGTGATAAGTAATATGACATCAAAGTAATTAACTAATATGATAGTGATAAGTAATATGACATCAATTAAAACTTACTTATACTCCCACTATTTCCATTGATTTCTACTCACATAATTCGTCTTCTTGACGTGCAATTTCATTCCAGTAAAATTCTCGATCCTTGCGAAACACAATAATGAAATAAAGTCATTAAATTGCGAACGTTGAACGAACGTAATAAACCTGAACCGACGTCTGTAATCAACGTCCGTATACCGTACACGAGATGTATAATTCAATCAAATTACAAGTAGTAACATTTTCAACGTTGTTTCCTCAAAGCGGATAAGTCCTTAATCCTCTTTTTCGCGTTTCGAAACCCTTCTTTCCTATAATATAATGGTCCGCAAGATGTATCCTTAACGACATAAAACTATACTACGAATTCTCAAGCCAATCTCTATATATAAAAAAAAAAAAAAATTCCTTCATGCACAGAGTCCCAAAATTAATTTTTATTTTATTCAATTTAATGAAGTTCGAAAATTAAATGTGGTAATTCGCAGCACAAACTCAATTCCAAATATTTTCGGAGAGACGTTGACAATATCTCTAGACGAATTTTCCAAAATTTCGAAATTTTAGGTTTACTTGAACCTTACAATTAATTTCGAAAATATCCTAAATTTTAGTGATTCAATACACCAGATAAATCAATCTAATACCACATGCATCCAATTTCAGAGTTAATCTCTCACGTGCATATCCTACAACTGTGGGGTAACAAATAATTTCGTCGCGTTCTATGAATATTTTCGAAACACCCAGTATCCACCAAAGGATAGAATCCTGATGCAACCTAAAAACTAACAAGTTCACGGTATTCTGGCTTCATCGTTTCGTTATATCGCGATATCTCTTAACCGTGTGTCATGGCTCATTTATCCCAGCCTGAAGCTCATTTATCAAGTGAAACCGAAAAGAAAAGGGAAGAGAAAGAAAAAGGAAAACAAGGAGGAGAGAAGAGAGCGATTTTCCTTCGTCATCGATAATCACATGGCTGGACACGGCTGAACGGTGCATCAGCAGATCAGCTTCATAAACAAGCCATTCGTCGTTTAATTATCGACCTGACGCGGTACCCGGTGTGTTCTCGATTAGTTATCTTCGCTTACCTCGTCCACGGTAATGCAGGATCCAGCTTAAAGAAGCTTCGACGAGATCGGATGATTATCGGCAACGTCTCGGCTAGATTGCCGAGTTAATAATTGTAATTGAATATTGATGCGGAGGAGGTGCGCCCGAGATGCACAGAATATCGATTTAGCATTAAAGCTCGTCGAGCATCGTGACAATTTCGTGTCATAGTGTGTTGGGAAGATAGAAATTGTTTTTATTAAAATTGAAACACGCTTTGTAATTGTTAAATAAAATATTAGCTTGTTCGGGAAATTTGTAATTTCTTTATCAGCAGAAGAGAGATAGATTCTGTGTTGAATTTAGAAGAACTTTTGAAGAATTGTCGGAAATAATACAGTGCAAAATTGTTCAATTAATGAAGAAGATTTTACGCTTGAATATATAAGAGATTAATTTCTCTGTTAGCTAACTGTTCGACTATGGATACACTATGATTTCACTAGTATTCATTGTGACTGTAAAATTTACTCAACGATGAGATATTTGATATTTTAGAAGACTATGAAGACGAATGATATAGCAGAATAGAATGTTAGTTCGACGAAAAACTCGTCACTAAATTTTCTGCGAATTTCTGTTGTGAATTTTTTCATATACATAAATTCATTGTTCCTCTTCGATTAAATATTTACCGTTAAAAAAAATCTTCTATGCGGCAATCGACAGATGAACAAAAATTTCCGAACGAAAAGGCTTCCGAGAAGAGACAAAAGACCGATAAAATTTCAACAACTTTGAATCTCTGTTTCTTAATAAAACCACCCTCATCGAAGGCATCGAATATTCCCGTGGAATAAGGTATCGATGAAAGTCGAAAGACGTGGAAGTTGGAAAGTCGTGGCTCTCAGATTCCACCCTGACTTTTCTTGCGCAAGTAGCCTGCTATTCGAATCCACTTTGTATTCATAGTAGATTTCGCGGAGAACAGATTCTCGTTGTCAGAACCTTCGATTCGGTTCAATTTGCTAAACGCGATACATCCTGGCCGACACTCTTGAAAAGAAGAATTGCGAATTGGATGAAGTTCGATCATCCAAGTTGAAATTGAAAGCTACAATAGGCGAGTAAAGTGAAATTTCATTTGATGGCTGTGAATATTATTCTTCTATAATTTTTTATATGTTAAGTGAGAGATCGAAATATTTAGCTCCTATCCCAAAATATCGTTTCTTGCGAAGAGATTCGACAGATTCGACAATCTAAAGATTAATGATGAGAACATGAAGTATTAAGATGATGCATTTACAAATAATATCTTTCCCACATTTGGAGTGGAAGAGTAAAATATTTATATATTAACGTGTTATTTAATATAATTTGTTAATTATAATTTAATACAATATATTTATATGTTATTTAATCTGCAAAAGTTATACTTCCTCACACTTGACAGAGTAAAATATTTTCTGATCGCAGTCAATCATCTCACGAAGAGATTATAAAATTCGATTAAAACTGATTGATTTTATAATCTGAAGATTACCACGCATTCAAGTTAGACATTTATATTTATACTGCTTCATCTAGTAACTGTCATATATTTTTCCAGACCTGAAATTGAAGACTCTCGATTAATTCATTCGTTAAAAAGTTTTTATCGGAAAGAGATTACTACGTAATCTTTGATTGATCTTATAATCAAGGGATTATTACACATATACTTCACGTCATATTTTATAAAATTTTACTAGAACCATGCTATAGTATAATCATATTATAATCAATACAATCATTGAACCGTATTATGATAGCAATGATGTAAATCTAAATTGTAATTACTCCGTATAAGTTATTTATAGAAATTAATAAATGTTGCGAGTTACATGATTTTGATTTGAATATTACACAATTTAATTGGTGCAATATAAGTGATGCTCTAATACCAACAATGAGTGATAAATGATAGATTGCATTATCTTGAATTACGAGAGTTTTGATAGTGGTTTCCACATAATTCGCGGAAATTCTACACGGTACAGTAGTTGTATATATTCTGCACAATATAATTATGAACTATTGAATATTATTAATATACTATTATTATATATAATATATTAATATAATATAATATAATATTATTATATTACATTAATATTAATATTAATATTATTATATAACATTAATATTAATATAATATAATATATTAATATACTATTCGATGTATCGAATTAATCGATCACTTTGCAATTAAAGAGAGTAGATTAAGGATTTGTTAATGTACGTAAAACATCATCCCATATCATTCCATAGTTTCAAAATGTATAACAACTTCTCCGAGAAATCATCGTTTGAATTAAATTGCTCTTCGTCTCGATACGTCGTAATCGTCATACGAATGTAATCAATCTACAGAATCACGTTGCATTCAGAATTTATTCAAAACGAGCCAAAGGATGACTCGATCGATACGTTTTAATTTCTGTGTGCAAGAGTCTGCCAAATTAACAGCGATGCGTCGACGAACTAATTCCAATTCCAAAGAACCACGGTCGAGTTTAAATATTATTCATGGAAGCGAAACCTCGCCAGTTCGCAATTAATTAAGCGAAGCTGAAATTGGACTTGACGAAAGAGTTCTGGCGGAAAGAAGAACTTTCTCTCGCCAAAAGATTTCGTCGTTGATAACGTTGATAAATTCGTTTCGTCTACTAAATATTACAACAAGTGCTTCGTTTCGGATAAACTCAATTTAGAAGTATATAAAAAAATATATTATATATTATTATGTTTCTTCTTTAATATATATATATATATATATATATATATATATATATAAAATATACCCCGCATTTTCTAAAAACATATAAGCATTCGCGGTTAAATTGCTGACGATTAAGAAAACAATTTCGACCCATCAGGAAACCAACAAAAATATCCTCCGTCATTTTTATTCGCGACGAAAGATTATTTTCATCGTGCCAGAGTATTTGTTGGCAACGGAAATTATTAATTTTTATACCGTAACTTCCTGCCAATTTGAGTTGTGCACGATCTCTGAGAAGAAGGGAGAGAAGGAGGAAGAAAAAAAAGAAGGGAAACAGAGTAAAAGGGAATAAAATGAAAATATGAAGAGAAGGTAGAGAAGGTAGAAAAAGCGGATCTCCATAAAAACATAGATGGCTCGGTTATGAGCCGCTTTTTCGAGTGGCGATGTAACAGGCTAGCGTACAGTGGTACATGTCGGCGATAAAGTTGGCAGTTCGTAACATATTCCCTCGTTCGGCCCCGTGCTCGTGTTCCATGAGCCTCGAAATAACCAGTTCCTGGCCTCCGTATTGGAGTCCTGTAACCGGCTGAACCGAAGGCTGCTCCACGACAAACTTATAATCAATCCAATTTTGAGATAAATGCATCGTGGCTTCTCCACTTCACGGACCAATGCTTGCCAGAGTTATTATCCCGTGGAATTACTTGATCCTGCTAGAGTGAAAGATATTACCGTGACCTGTTTGCCGGTGATTTCGAGGGCACGTAAGTTGATACACGTGAGTCGAATAGTCGTACGTAACCTCGTGCTTAACGATCGAGCAAACAGTCGGGTGTTTTCGACGAATTTTCGTGACAGATGACTGCCAACGCGAGGACTCGATTCTCTTTCATCGTGCAAATTGATTTCAACCGACTGTTCCGAGGCTGGGAAATTTCATTTTCGTCGAGACTTGAAGGATTTGGTTCAGTGGATTATCAGTTGCAGCTGTATCTTATATCTGATATTGCTCAGTACCGTGATTTGTCATTCGTGAAATCCCTTCTATATTAGACTTTTGTAATTGTCGATTGATTCGATGGAGATTTTTAACCAAAAGTCTTCTGAATAACATATTTGTGTACTCTCAAGTCTGCACGTATGTTGATTTTATCTTTTAACAGCTTCTGCAGTCTTTCCTCATAATGTCAAATTTTTGATAAATATAAAGATACTACTGAAGAAAACGAATTAATAAGTATAACTAGATACAAAAGCTATATTTAGTTCAGTGCGCTACGTATATCTTGACGCACTAAACTAAGATCGCTAAAGTCAAAAATAATCATCAATCATTTTCATATCCGTATTATAAACTATCACGTTAAACGAAATTACTCCAAACGAAATTAACCGAAAAAAGGGTAGCTTCAATCGCACGTGCTAATTATTCACCGATGTTCAGGAAATCCCGATTAAAAATCGAGTGAAATTCATCGATGTGATCAAAAGACGGGACGAATAAGTTCGCTTTAAATAAATCCGAATGAACCAATCGTCCCTCGGGCATCTCGAGCAAATGCACACCTCAGAGGATTTTTAAATATGTCGTTTTAAGTATGTCGTTGGCACGGAGATCATTCGTTTCCTCTATCAAGCACGACAGTCAGTCGATGGTAAATGGACGGCCATTAGCGAGCGTGCGGAGCAGAAAAAATTCTCAACAGCCTTGATCTAAGCTCTCGACACTGTGATATCCAAGAGCGAGACGCAGAAAAACAGGAGCACGACAAGCCTTTTTACCTGGACATGGTAGAAAAACGCTCGAAGCACCGTTCATTTCATGTTAATCTACTGGTTTCGGCAAAAAACGCATATTTATCGATTGATAGAACAGCATTCTAGTAAGATGACGAAGCATTGGAAAATTAAAGATATAAATGAAGAATTGAAGAATTTCTGCGATTTTTTTTCTTAAAAACAAGCGTGTTTCTTCTAAACTGCGGAAATAATAGATCTCGGAAGTTAATAAGCGTATTAAATTAGACATTACAGGTATTGATAAATATATTCCTCTATAAATAAAGAAAGAAAAAGAGAGGTTTATCTCATCTTTTAAATATTAGACCGGACGCACACTTGACTCGAGATACCTCACGAATTTTATTTATTCTCGCAGACTTCAATTTCCCACGAATGGACAAAAATCGGTATTCCAGTAGCGTGATAATACTTCTGCGCGGACTTAGCATTTTTGTGAGATTTCTAATTACCAATAAAAAAAAAAAAATTTCTCTATAATAAAATAAAAAAATCCTTTTTCGATGTCATCGAGATCAGTTAAATTTAAATCTCGTTAACCAAGAAGCAAGAAAGAACAACATTATATAACAGCAGACGCTTTTTTCTCCTCCGTTTTACGACACAGTTTGACCGAAATTTCGTGCCACGATTAAACGTGCAAGGGAAAATTATTTCATTTGCCCGTGCAGGTGGTGGTCGACGCGAGGATGGCGAGGGAACGCGCATTACGATCCAACATATGGCCGTGTAATGAAATAAGCGTCTATTCGCTTAAATTTCATTTGGGGAGTGTCAGCCGCGCAAGAATGCCACGGACCAGGGCACAAAGAGCTACGAGGAGAGCCGCCTCTGCGCACCACAGGCACGCTGTTGCTCTTTTGAAAAGTTCACGGTACATCTGCCGCTATCAATGAGCCGTATCGTTTCATGGCGGCAGATATAAATTGCCTTTTGTTTCTACCGTGGCCACCGAACAATGCGAAATCTGTTCTTCCTGATTCGATCTTTCTTCTGCCTAAATTTAACGAAAACGACGTTGTCTACAAATGGTAACTATGGCGGCAGATATAAATTGCCTTTTGTTTCTACCGTGGCCACCGAACAATGCGAAATCTGTTCTTCCTGATTCGATCTTTCTTCTGCCTAAATTTAACGAAAACGACGTTGTCTACAAATGGTAACGTAGATTTGCATTTCTCTTCTTTTCTTTTTTCTATGCGTAGTGAAACAAAATTGTGGAGAATAACACGATCAGTATTGTTTAAATACTTATAATGAAATCACTGTGTAACACGTTCAGCGCCAAGCTAGTTTTGAGTAAATTGTTCTAAAACGCTGTATGTATCAAAAATGGTAAAGAATTTTAAAAATATGTGAAAATTTCTATTAGCGATAGACTAATCACTGTGTGCCATTTTTGATGCATCAAACATCGTTTTCAAACAATTGCTTTCTTCGTAAACGTTCCATTCGGGTATCAAATTTGATACTCTTTTAGAGTAGAGCTTCAATTAATAACTAAAGGAAAGTGCATTCAAAGTATGCAGAAGATGTTTTGCAAAAGTTACAAAAATAACAATTCGTCGGAGTTATATAAATGAATTCATTGACACCCAATTGTCAATTAAGATCGATCGAGGCAAGAAATTTATTCCAATTTATTCTCTTTATTAAATATTAATTCTGTAAAACTACAAAAGTCTTTGGTGGAAAAAGGAAAACATGACATTAACATGTGCACGATCAATTAGAAAGCAATTAGTCGTTGAATTAGCTTATTTTAACTAACGACGAAAGCAACGAGCAACATAAACGCAGACGTAAGAGCGACGAATTCGTCAAAAATTCTCGCGGTCAAATGAATAATTAATGGGGCGCGCACATTGTGGCGAGCAGTAAAATCTTATTTTAACTAACGACGAAAGCAACGAGCAACATAAACGCAGACGTAAGAGCGACGAATTCGTCAAAAATTCTCGCGGTCAAATGAATAATTAATGGGGCGCGCACATTGTGGCGAGCAGTAAAAGTAATCCGGCTGATGAAACATTCAAACAATGAATTATGCAGCTCCATCTCGTAACGAAATACTTCTGATCCCGGATTCAAAAGCGCGCGTCATCAAGCGGTCTCGCTGCCGGATATAAAATGATTTCAACATTCTCCTCCCTTCGAAACCACTCTGTTTGCTTGCGTTTCGCTATGTGTGCGCGTGTCCGGATGTGAAGTGTGTCCCGTCGCGTTTGCGAAACAGTTCTGCCGGCGTCCTGGAATAGCAGCTTTCGAGACGACAACTTTCCAGAGTTCAATCTACTAAGTGAAAACCTCCGGCTATAAACGGGTTTCAAGCTTCTCTTGCTCTCTCTCTCTCTCTCT
>NIPQ01048573.1:0-10006 GCA_002806875.1 Lepidotrigona ventralis hoosana | reverse complement strand
ACTGAGGATCTCTCTTTGGAATATAATAAGTTGAAAATTGTTTTATTCTTTGATACTCCAGTTTGAGATATTAAAATAATTGGATAAAATTAACAAAAGTTTGTTAAATTTATGATTGGTCAATAACAGATGTTACTAATCTGTCTATCTTTTCTATCATTTTCTCTGTGTCTTTGAGAACTGAAAAAAATTTCTGTGCAACATGAAACTTTTTTTTTTCACTATAAAGATTCGTGCCTCAAAGAGTTGAAATGAATATTTTTCCTCTGTGAGAACATTTGTGATTTTTTTTTCTTTTTGTATTTTATAGATTCTTCATTATTTAGTGGACTTGATAGATTTGAATGATATTTTACGATTCTTCATATTTCTGCAGAAATCTGTCAATTTCATCTATTAATTACGATAATAATAAATATTCGACTTTCACGCATCGCGTGCGCTTTTAAACCTTCTATAAACAAGTTTAAGCCTTTTTATAAACAGAAATCCGTGCTGTACGCATGAAATATGTCTCGTAAAATGAAACAAGTATCAAGTCAGACAAATTGCTTTATAACTTATAGCTAAAATAACGCGATTAATAGAGGAACGATCCGGAGGAACAGCAAGAAAACGATCGTTTCTTCACCGTGAAAGCGTTCGTGAAATAAGTTTACCTTGAAACAAGGGAAATAACGAGTATTTCGACAAATTGTTTTAGAAGTGCTGCTAAAATGGCGCGATTAATAGAGAAAATGAGATTCAGAGCTGAAGTTGGAGTACATTCGGACGAAAGATAGTTCAAACGTTGTTTGCGGCCTATATTTNTTTTTTTTTTTTTTTTTTTTTTTTTTTTTCTTTCTCGAACCCTCCGCGTTTCATTTCTCGCTTCTTTATGTCCGACAGGAGACAAATATAGCGGGAAGAATGAGAGCGAGAGATACCGTGACGAAAACTATTATGCGACAGGGGAATGGTATATTCTAGTAGAATTGGGCTGAGCTAACGACGACCAATACTACTGCCAACACGAAATAATTTATTCTTAACTTCCACTTGGAATGGAACCAACAACGATGAAAAATTGCCGACAGTTTCAACTGTTATAACTTTATGAATCAAAATCATGTCTCGTAAAACGATCAACGTCTGAACGACGAAAATTCAAAAAAAATTCTAACATTTCGTCATTTAAGCCTGTTGTTCAGAGTTTAATAAGATAGTGAAACAAAAATCGCACAATAAGTTTTAAAAAGGAGACTTTATTCTTCGAAACGATAGTGGATTTGGTCCACTAAATGAAATTTTTTTTCATTGTTTTTAGATATAAGATACGTTTGAATTTTTCTAGAAGAAAGTATCTTTACTTTTCCCGTGACTGCTAAAATCAATAGTACATTTCAAGATTGGCATTTCTCTTAGAAATAATCTAATTTTAATTAACAAACATGAATTTAGATCCAACAAACGTCCACAATTCTTCTTTTTCCGTTTCGAACATAGAAGATCTTTCTACGACCTAGAAACGCGGGAATATTCATCAAAAGAACTCTCTGTTAGTCTTTCGTCTGTAACAATCTAGTAAATGAAGATAACTTTGAAATCCAAAGAGCAGTGCAAATAAGAGAATTATACCGTTCGCAGACATAAATTATAATGTTTTCAACATTTAGATGGAATGTGCACGTACTTCGCTTGAATATTCATCGAATCGACTTTTTATTACTCTCTGGCCTAATTATCCAGAGGTGAAGCTAACTCTGCGATCCGATGGGGATGATAGAAATATGGAAATTGTGAAATTTCTCAGTTTTTCTTTTCAATTTATATGTAGTTCGCTTTGATATTCAACAGACGAGTTTTTTTATTAGCTTTTTGTCTAACCGACAACTACATGGTAATAAAATCAATCTCGTGAAAGAAGTTTGTATTTTTGCTTCAAAATCTATGCACACTTGAACTGTTGGTCTTTAATACATTTATAGGGAACTTTAAAATGTGATATTTTGCGCCCAGCGTGTATGGAAAAAAAATCTGTAGAATGACGTTCATCTGTCAAAAAACGTTCTTTATAATGTTTAATACATAAATACAATTTTTTTATCAAAACATGAATTTGCATAAAAATCGACAGTCCAGTAATAACAATTATTCTCTGATCCAACAAATATCTTGGATAAAGTCGAATTTTTACTTCAGTATTCATCCAACGAACTTTTTATCAGTGTCTTTTATCCCTTGTCTAACAAAAAAATGCACAAATTCCTTTGATTTAATTAGACACCATTGTTTCGTCGAATTAACACGACAACTTGGCATTGAACAATTCACCGCAAATTATCGAGCGAATGTCGATGTTTCGTAGCAATTCTTTGAGAAACTCCAGACAAGATTAAATGGCACCTTTGACACCTTCTGAAACACATGGGATTGCAAAGTTCAATTCGTATTCCGGTTGCGGAGGACACTCGATTCCAGTTTCGTCACACGTTAATTTCGTAATCGGAGGTCAATTTCCGAGTTACTTGTCTAGAAACTTTTTAATTAACGTGGCCGAGCACGAAGGAAATGTAAATTCTGCCAAGATAAAAAGAGGGAGGCTCCATTAATTGAAAACTTGACTTTCAAAGTAAGATGAACGAGTGAATTGGCTTTAACCAATTCTATGATTCTTCTGTGAGACTGCAAAGTTATTGTTAGACTTTTAGACAAAGAGTTGATAGAAAGTTCGTCCGACGAATATTGGAAAGAACAACGTAGAGGTACGATGTAAGTAAATATCGGGAACGTTCTAATTTTATCTCTCTTGAATTATGAAATTATTGTCATCATTGTACACATTCTGAAGCAAGGGACTACTGAAAAGTCAATGAATATTCAAACTTTAGTGAAGTGTAACGCGGATTCTAGATGAAAATACGATTCTCTCGGTGCATGAATTTTATATCTCTTTTCGTATCTCTTTAAATAAGAAAATTGTTGTTATTATACTGTAAGATAACAGACTAATAAAAGTTCATTCAATGAATATTCAAATTCAAGTGAAAATACGATTCTTCCTGTGAATTTTATAATTTTTTTTTTATTAACTTTGAGTCCGAATGTCATTCTCATCAACTAGGCTATTAAATAAGCAACTATTAAAAAAGTTCGTCCGATGAATATTTGAATTTTAATGACGTAGATACACGAAGCAGTTGATGCGATTTTTTAGATACCTTCAAGATAGTCTGAATGGAGAAGTGTCCCAAACGAAAGTTCAATGGCAGTTTCAGTTACACGAAATTTCGAAAAATTTTTTTCATAAAAAAGTCGAAGTGATCAACTTTCTGAAACGAGATCGATGTATTTTTAACCTGGCTGAGCTCTTGACATTTCAACGATTTTCCTTCAAATGTTGAGTATTATTATAATTGGCAAAGAGTTTCCTCCACTTTTCCCGCAAGTGCAAACAAAAATCTATCGCGTCAATCAGGAGAAATGTGAAATACGTACGCACGACAGAGGGCCGGAATCAGAGAAACATGGTGTTTAATCTGTCAGGAGACTGTCAAGTACACAAACGAAACCACTGAGGAACCTTTCGCGTGGACGAGACGCGTTCAAGCTGGTAAATCACCGAGCCAAATGGAAGATTTCCACGGGTGACAGTGGCAGGAATAGGGTGGACGCTGTTAACAGGCATATCGACATCAACAGGTCCTTTCTGGGCGCGGCCAATCAAAACGCAAGGCCCGAAGGCTAAAGTCGTATGTAGAATTAGCCGCGGCGTCGATCGGCCGATAAAGCCAGCCGTGTTCGCGCTTTGACGCTACGTTGATCGACTTTACGCCACGTTTCACCGTACCTGTCAGAAAGGTGGTCAGAAAGGTAGAAGGGCCGGATGCCTGGGTATTCGTCTATTAGTTTCATTACCAACGTTTCACTCGAATTTCCCTGACTCCGCTGGCGTAGATTAAGGGTACAGCTTATCGAGCTCTGGTCTCCTTCGATCGATCCATTTGAAATAGCTTGTGTGTCGGTTAATGACGGATCCTAGTCGATTATGTTACTCTATAGTCACAAGATTCTAGGAAATCGGACACCCATCGCGTCGCTCGAAGTTTAATAATTCGTAGCTTGTAACTTGTAACATTTCACTAACAATGTTCATGACGGATAATCTAGACTGCGAAATTCATTTATAAAGATAAATATAATTAAAAAAGAAGAAGTAGATAATTAAAAAGATAGTAGTATTTTATATTTTCTTCTATATATATATATATATGCATCTTTTATGCAATAATTGTATAAAAATCCACAAAATCGAGATAAACTTTAGAATTTTCATTCAGATGACGTAGACTAAATACTCTACCGCAAAAACGTACAGCTTTTGTGCCCTTTCGCTGATCCTTTGTATCTGAAATATCCTCCTCTCTGTTTATTCGCGCTTTCGCTCGAGCACGTCCTTCTCGACACCAGCCAATATTGGATTCTGCTATTAAGTTGTTCAACAAATTCTAAGGCAAATTTGTTTATAAGAGATGAAGTGAATTCTCTTCTATCAATTAGGTCAAATTACGAAGAAACCCAAGTCTTTGCCTTGCAAGAACTTTTCATACAGTTGTTAATTTTTCAAAATTATTTGATTTTGGCTAGGCTTAACAAACTAAACAAAAGTCTATCGAAAATTTTAAAGTAATTGTCATTTAGGAAATTATCAGCAAAAGTAATCCTAGAAACTCGAAGAAAGGAAAGAACATTATCAGACATACATTATCGTGTCTAAGTAATTACATTTCGTGTAATTCCATTAAAAGCATGATATGTTTGTTACGTTTCGACGCGTTACGATCGATGAACATTTTTCTACTGTTAGTTTCCTGTATTCTCACATTCATATTCTTCTTCGATAAATCCTGACGTTTCGTAAATCTTTTTAAAGAATTTTCTTAATTTAAAAATTTCAAACAAGAGTTTTCAGTCAATATGTTACATCTATCAACATCTACCAGTATAATATTAAGATTACGTTACAGACATTTGTTTAAACTGCACTTCCTACGGCACTAATTTAGTGGCCAAATGCACATTACGTGGCGTAAATGTATAAACAACGAAAATTACCTGGAACATGACAAAACAAGAATTAACGATAGCCCTCGTTTTATCCGACTTGAGCTTTCGGAGAGGCTATCCAATTAACTCGCTTGACACTTTCGTGACGAGCTTTCGACGGCAAAGTAGACCGTTGAAAAACGAACGATGACAACGAGAAAGAGAGGGCGAACGGAAAAAAAGAATCACGCGAGGAAAAAACGCAAAGGAAAACATCACACGTCGCTAGATTAGTCTTTCTTTTTTTTTTTCTTTCTTCTCCCTGGAGCTTGTATATACACAGGTCGTGTTTTGTGTTGATTAATTAGAGATCCCGTTAATTGCCTGAAACACGAGCGAAAATGTTGACGATGAAAAGAAGTCGAAAAGTAAAAATGAAACGGGTTGAAAAACGATATTGCGCGCGCGTGTGCGACTCCACATTTCCGTTCAACGAGGCATGAATGACGATGTTTTCCAGCTGCGAACTATCCTTTCTCGCGCGGACACCCTTTGCAGTTCGTGTCATGCCCGAGAGGATTAAATCTTTGGTTAGAAGGGGCGTGTACACGGCCCATGATCGCTACAAAGACGTCAAATATTAGCGAACACATGCACGACGAGATTACCGACAAGTAATCGATGATTGCCTGTATGTATTTGCCCCGCGACGTGGCGAAATATCTATTTCACGATTTTTTCTTTCTTCTTCTTCGATCGATTTGATATACAGGCATATGTCGGTTCGATCAAAATTAGTAAAGTTTTCTCGATAAAGTTCCGATAAAATTAATTCTCGATAAAGATTAACGGGAACAGCTGTACACTTTTGTTTCATATTTTTATTACTAAATATTGGAATAACTCGATAGAGAGCATCTGTTATCCTCTTAAAGAGGAATTATCGATTGACCCTACTCATCATTTTTACAACTAGATCAGATCAGATTTGTATTCGAGATTCCATTTGGTTTAATATAACTTCGTGCCATTTATTTATCATCAAACGTGCTCCTCGAAATTAATCCATTGTTACTTTACTTTCAGTTCAAATCTGATTAATTGTTCGTACCAACGTTGCAGATAAAATAATCGTTGTTAACTAGGAAAATTCGTTTCAGAACGCACGTTGGAAGCGTGTAACGAAACAAGCGTTTGTCTAGGGGTTGGAAAGCTAGCCCGAGTGACCGTATTGCGAGGGTGGGAATGGCTTCAGCTTGGAGTTCAGAGAATCGTCGTGGAACTTTCGGCCGTGTTTACGTATAGAAACGTTGTCGCGATTCTATGGCACGGTAACAAGTTCAAGGGAGGTTCAACAGTGTACAACAGTCTAGAAGCTACGAAGTTGGTTCGAGAAAGGAGGATTGAAGTCACAGAAACCTACGTAGAGAGTTAACGGGTCAATTACACTCGTTTAACGAGTGAAGCGATAAACCAAAGGGTGATAAAACAAAGAAACGTGTAAAAATTGCATCGTGAAAATTGAATTGTCCGCTGGCGATGTCGTTTAACCTCTTGATCAATTAAGCTTGTGTCTCGCGTGGACCATAATTCTTGTATTTATTCTCATGGTAAATTTTGATGAAACGAAACACTCCCCATTGTGAATACATTAATATACGGGCATTCCACCATTTTGAAAATTTTTGATATTCGCATTCCTAAATAAAAAGAGACAAAATGGCATCTGTATGATGTTCAATTATAATTTGACTTATTTCTCAAAATTTATCATATATAATTAAACGTTGAACATTTTCGTAGTAATCCGAAAATATTATTTAAAAATGTATTATATTATTTATTTTTATTTATTTATGTGACTGTCCATTGTAGTGTAATCAGGACTACAATTTTTCGAGTACAAATTCAGATTCACAACGATTTTAAAACACAGAAAAATGACGCAGAAAAAAATCCATAAAGTTACATATCTTTTTTATTAATTTATCAATGGAGTCTGTGTGTGCTAAGTTAATTTTGCAGATTGATCGAGAGAAAAGTGAAGAATCGTTCTAAAAAGAAATGAAATTAATGTTAATTGAATCGAATTCGTTAGAACAATGAAAACATCAACGAGACTATAATGTTCAAGAAAGTGCAACTGAAGAAATCTTACAATCTTATTAACCACGATCAATTGTTTGCATTGGATTTCGAATTTTAAATGAATATTATTAAAATCTTATATTACATACTTTCACTTATTTGGTATAGAGGCCTGTTCTCTAAAAAGTAACACTGAGAAATGATTGTTGCTCGTTCGTACAAATAAAAAAAGAAAAAAGGAAAAAAGAACGAACATAAAAGGGATTAAATATATGAACCTATTAAACATGCGTCATCATTGTTAAGTAAGCAATGATCGTGTCAAAATGTGTAACGTCGTATGACAACGATTGTCGATTTTCATTCGTTTGACAATGAATAATGGAACAAAGACGACCATTCGCGGCCATATTGGCGTTAAATTATACTTATTACACGGCAACACGTCACGTGGCAGCTTTATCATCGTTTCAATGTTCGCGCGAGGAAATGATTGTCAAACGGTAATATCCACCAACTGCTTATCATTCGTCACGCGAAATATTCCTATGAAACAGTTGAGTGATGTTATCAGTTGTCTTTGATCTGCATACTTACTGACGACGCCGACATCAGTGACTCACTTTTAAGCTCGTCGGTCGTCTGTTTGCAACAGATGTTCGCCAGTTCAATTGATTTAGAGATAAAAGTATTTGAAACAGAAGCAGAGCATAGAAGAGAGAAGAGTATAAGTTATAATTAGAAATTTCAAGACACAAAGATACGTGTATATTACAATGTGTATATAATAGATGTAAAATATGCAAATACTTGAATAAATATTCAAACATTTATAATATGATATCGAAATATTCTTGGTCTAATTATAATCTGCATACGTGATGCATGTAAATTTATCATGTAAATTAATATAATCTTTCCAGTATCTTTTTAAAAAGTATCGCGGCTTCGAGGGAAACCGCCTCTGCATATTCATTTTTAATACAGCGTACCAGAAATAGAAAACCAACCCACCAATAAATCAAGTGACTCGTCAACTGATNCTAAAAAAAAAAAAAAAAAAAGAAAAGAAGGAAAGGAAACACTAGACGCCCCATGTTTTATTTGCCTCGAGCAATAAAAGAAATCGGTCTTTCGTCCATTCGATTCCGCCACGGAACAACCATCCAACAGAACATATCTCGTTCGATTTTCTCAAGTGAAAGCCCGGCTTAAACGATCGATTTTTCTGAACGAAGGAGCATGAGAGTTTCACGAGCCGATTGGGTCAACGAGATACCGGCAGCCATTTCGCGGCTGTTTTCGAAATTTTATGGAATCGCGTCGCTTTAATCCGGCCGGGTCAGCGACCTAACTGACAAAAGCGCGATCGTTTAACGAGTTTGTCGTGTAATTGACATTACACTGCGCGCGTTAAACGCTTGTAACACGGCCAGCGAAACGCGATAAGATATTATCGAAATTTCATCCTGGCGACTTTAATCGCCTTACCGCTATCGGCCTATCGTCGATCCAATTTGATATTCCGGCTTTTGTCGAATCGTTAATTCGCTATCCGGCCGGCGTGGCGTTTCATCGCCGTGTTCGATAGGTTTAATTGGCTCGCACGTGCCATCTCTGAAACGTTTGGAGCCCGCGTCTGGCAATTACGCGACCGCCATTTGCTTTCATCCATGATGAACGCGCGATGAAAAGATCGTAACTAACAGAGGCTTTTGTACATGTCGTTTGCTATCGAACGCAGAGTTTCGAACCCAGACAATTGTATTTGTAAATATTGTAGGTCTTTTACATATAATAATGGGTGTTTAAAAAACAGGAGGATTTAATCGGTCAATTGAACTCCATTGGTCCATTGAATTCGTTTGCTGCGAAGGGAGATTTTTATAAATACCGTGGAGCCTTTTATGTAGTGTATCTGAATCTTCATTATCTTTGAATGCTTTCATATTTCGATGTTTTATTGTTCGAACATTCTGTGAAATATTTACTGGTAATAGATACGTTTTTTTTTCTACTAAGACATTTCATATGTATTGTTACGTGTTCGACGAATTTTTCACAATTAAGAAATTATTCGTTCATTATTTTCCTAATTAATAGATTAGTTATATATTATTAATAGATTAATTAATAGAAAGCAATTGAGTTGTCGCTCCTGAAAATATTTTATTACGAACGAAAATGGACAGTCGGAAAATTCGTTTAATTTATATGAAAAAACGAGAAATACAAATTGGTCTTTTTACTTCAATTAGAACTCTCCTTCGTTCCATTTAAACAATTTGTGGATACGCAAATTACTGATCAACAACCTGCAACAATTTCATTCTAAAAATTTTTCAATCTCTTGATTTAATAAAACTAATTATTCGTTAGGAAAATGGACCGCGAAGAAACAAGATTAGCAACAAAAATAATATTTTATATTATATAATATTTTATATCGTTCATTTCTATAAACAGAGCACAAATGAAATTCGTGAATTAAATATCGTAATTGTCTCCTGTTTTACGCGAGAATTTTGTGACCAGAGGAAACAAATAAATATGATATTATTAGCGGTACGTAACGTTGCTCGCAAATATTTCGCAGGAAATAATTGAGCGACAGCGCGAACACAGCAGAGTCTGACAATTTTATTACCCGGCCTATGGGTGCAACGCGTTTCAAATTTGCCGAATAACATTCAATTTTCGCCGTTGATTCCATCGCCGAGCAATGGTCTGCATTTGGAAAAATCGAAATCCTAAAATTCTTCGTATGCTCGTATAATTAATGCTTGAGATTAAACTATTTGTCAGCTAGTTGAACTTCGAACTTCGTTCAATAATTTACTATAAAGGTTCGTACAATTTTTTAATTGGTAAAATGAATACAATAAATAAAAAA
>NIPQ01048547.1:0-10135 GCA_002806875.1 Lepidotrigona ventralis hoosana | reverse complement strand
TTTTGTACGCAATTTAATTGAATCTCTTTTTCTTGGTAAAATAGTTTTTTGATTATGTAAACGAATAGTAAGAGTGCAATCGTTGTGCGTATAAATCTTTTGTCGATCTCGATATACGATTGCTCTTTAATGCTTGTTCACCTTGAAATTAAGCACTAATGCGATTAATATCTAATCTAGTGTTAAATAAATCCTAGTGAGTATTGTATTGATCAGTTGATTAAAAAATTGAAATTTTTATATATCCACCAAGCCTGATTCTATTCTTTTCATTTTTCTAATAATATTCCCAGCAATCTGGTTTTTTTCGACTGTTCAAAGCCAAAAGAGATGAGTTAACCAGTCGTTGGAAAGTTGGAAAATTTCTAGAGATCTATAACGAATTCTGCACACTGAAGAAGATTTTATTTTCTACTTGAAACAAAATCAAATTGTATTTATAGTTAAACTTCAGAAACGAAATCAGATTGAAATATCTTTCTTCTATCGTGTTCCTCTTATAACGTATTCTTCTCGAAGAACCAAGTACCCTTGACGTCGAGAAATTTGCTAAGCCACGCTCTAATTTCCCCGAGTATTGGCACGTAATTGTCCGTATTATCTCCGAGCCACGGCGATTATAGCGCATCGATTACGTAATCTCGGCATTCACGGGAAAAAGGAGTTAATTGAAAATGGCGGAGTTCGGATTGATTGTGAGCAAGCGGGTAACGAGCCGCTTCTCCTACGTCAACGAACTTCTATCGTCGATAATTTAGCGGTAAATTATCGGTCGGTCGTTTCTGCCGAACGGAACGGAACTGCTACTAAAGCATAGCCATTAGAACGGTGCAACATTCTTCACGCGTTGCAGTTATTTCCACTTAATCCTGAATTTTGTCCCGTTAAATTTGTACTTTTATATTTTACGCGTATATTTTGAGTTTACGGTTGAATTTAATTTTTATAATTTCATTTGTTACAAAATACGTGATAGTTGCGTGCTTTGTTTCGTACAAAATAGACTGAAGTTTTTCATACGTTTTTTTGTTTCATATTTTCATATTTTTAAATATTTACGTATTTAATAATTTTTATATTTTTGAATATGTGGATACAGTGTTTCGCGTCATTTTGTATAATGTCTCGAATGCTCAATTTGTACTTATTGAATGCTAGAAAATATTCTGTATAATATTCTGTACGTAAACTGTACGTGACTGTACATTAAGCCCTATCTGCACTTTATGAAAATGAATTTTTTACTAGAAGAAAATCTCTCTTAAATTACTCTACATTATTGAAGTTAATATGTGTGTTTTAGATTAATTGTTGTATGTGCAATAAAATCACAATATAAATAATTCGTTTAAACAATGAATCAATTTAACTCTAATCTAACCTTTATTTATCGCAACAGAAACAATTGTAAGTATAAAATTAATAAATTAATAATGAAAATAATATACAATCAATAAAAAAGAATCTTGCTTTTTTTTTATCAAACAAATTAAGAAAACAAATTATTAGATTGATTTATCGAAATTTCTCAAAAAAATCGACCTTCTCCAAAATTATAAAATTTTCACTACCGTCCTTTAAACTTTAAACGTTTTATTAAAAAATAGAAATTCCATCTCATAATACCCTTCTCTCGCCAACTTTCTCTCTCTCTCCCTCTCTCTCTCTCTCTCTCTCTCTCTCTCTCTTTCTCTTTCTCTGTCTCGTATGCACGACCTTTCAATGACATTTTCATGATATTTTTCCATGCAAATCTCGCGCGTACATTAGAACCATGCAGAAATATTGCATTGAATAGCGAACGCGGAAGCGTTTTCTGGAAAAGAATGTCGAATCGATGTAGCGATGCCCGCGTTCAATCATCGCCGGGGCAACCGGCTACAAGAAAGGTAATTCCTCGATTAGGAATCGAGCGTTTGTCTCGTGTTACCTCGACCGTGAAATAGCAATTTTCAAGGCCTACCACATGGATGTTTCAGTCCCGATGATACGTTCTTGGACAAAAAGAATCCTCATGTAAATTGTGTGTCATTTGCTTGCGGTATTCCTCGAGGAACGATGATCTCTTAATATCGATGTTAATGGGCACAGATATAGTTTTACGATGCAAAAGCACGTCGTTGTTTTCAAATTGGTTTTTCGAAACGATGGTCCCACGAGAGGTTCTAGGGAATTTTATAATGTAACAAGCTGATAACATATTGGACGTGTTGGTTTTTTAACGTCATTAGAACGATAAACGATTGAATGTAGAATATGATGGAAACATTATAGTAAAATTAACTTTCCCGAATTAATATTGTGATGTTTTATTAGTTCATTTTATATGATAACTTTTAAAAATACAATTAATCTTTATAATAATTTTTATAATAAAATAAAAATGCATTGTAAAATTTGAATCTATATTTATTAAATTTGCCTCATATATGTAATAAATTTTATAGATAGAATGTAGGATTAATACAATAAAATTTTTAATTAATATTAAAACTCATTAAACTTACTTCATATAACAAAGCAGGAGTGTATAACCATCGAACCACAGATTGAAAAACACGACTGAGAAAAATATGGTAGGGACACCAATACGAAAACAGTGTGGTATATTAGTATAATCAATTCCAAAGAAATTGACGATCTTTCAATTTAAAAGTGTCGCAACAAAGACCAAGTGATCAGAGCGCGTGACGTGGGAACGAAAGAATAGAAGTGTGAAAGGGGCTTTACAGCTCGCTGGCTTTTCGCATTTTTCGAGAGATGAGAATGAAGCGAGAAAACTGAATGACGAGATGTCCCCTCTTGTAATTAAAATATACATCTCTCGGTGTGTAATTGAAGACTGTCTTTTGCATAGAACAAGAATGGATGACAGGGATTAACAGTTATAACCCAGATCATCTGTTTTGATGAGCTTGAATTATAATAATTATCTTTTGGAACATTTCTCACAGGAGATTCGGTTATTTTTCTTTCGTTCATATTGAACGTTTCTATGAATTAAAATTGCAATTAAAATCAGCTGATGACCAAACGACGATCTTAAACGGGCAGACATATTTTAAGGAGGCTTAACGAACTACAGTAGAGTTTTAATGAAGTATAATTGAACAAGAAGACTATGTTTAATTATGCTGAGTATTTATCAACTTAATGCCGCAATCGAAGATGTGCTTGTGTGAGTTTAGAGTTGTTTAAAAATTAAAATCATTTTCAAAATGATTTCTTTATGTCTTTCCTAGTGTTTCTCGTGGCTGCTTTCGCTGTTCAAATAAATTTATAATCATTAGAATGCATAGAATATGTGTTCATAGGTCCTGGAGAAATTTGAAACTTTCACTGTTCGAATTCTTACTGGCGATACTACTCGGGATTTTTAGTTGGAAATTATGATTCATGTGGTAAAATGTAAATATACAGTCGTTTCAATAATTATAAGAATAAGACTAGAACATAAAATATAATTTTGGAGATAAAGTAACTTGAAAAAATGAAATTATCAAAACATCCAGAATTATCTGCTTTAACTTGAAATCTTGCATTATGAAGAGAATTATTATTGCAAATTACAATAATAATTTCACCAATTTAATGCAACAAAATATCGCCATTTTCATCTAATTATATTTATACTTTCTTGAAGATTCCTATCTATATCTAATTCACCTCAAATTTTTTCATTTAGACTGTCACTGTCACTATTGTTGCATAAAGCTACGTAATTACTATTATTATAAGTCCTACAAATATATGTCACACATATTTAATCTTACGAATATAAAATTCTAATTGATCGATCATTCCCTCGATAAGATCGCCTATCATCAGTAGAAGAAATTTCCTGCAAACTCTAATACTGATATCACACTGTCTTCGAGCAACGAACGCGACAATAATCCTCGATTCTTAATGAAATCGAAAACGATCTAGCATTCATACGGCAGGCTCGTTCAGCGAGCAACAAGGTCGTTCTACCTTCCCCTTACTCGCACTTACAATCAGTTTCTCTATTCCTCCAGTATCCAGAGAGAGAGAGAGAGAGACTTTCATTTCGAGGCAAATTAAATTCCACGTCCGTCAGCCGATTAGAGTGGTAGCTGGTACGAACGATATAATGCTCGAACACGCGCCTGGCCATTAGTCCAGTTTTATCAGAATCGCGGTTAAACGACTGTCCAGGCCTCGAGAGAGGGAGAGGGAGAGAGAGAGAAAAATCTTCTGACTACTTGGCGCATGCACGGGGTTGATTTTGCTTAATTTCAGACAGCTGAATTAATCATGAAACGTATACACCATCATTGAAAATTCGTGTCTCAGTTAATATCGTTGGGAAAATTTTAAAAGTTGATTACAAGCTGTTGATAGTAAAATCTTCTTATATAAAGATAGCTAGTTCTCTGATGAGTCACATTTTCAGTGTCTCGTTATTATGCAAGAGTCACACGAGCTGAAAATCTACACATCGCTAAGAATTATTATTATTTAATTTCCTTCGGATTCTTCTTCTGAGCAGAAGAAATGATCGATGAGAAACATGGAACATGGATCGGAGAAATTTATAATATGATCTCGAATGGATGGATTTCTTTGGACAGGTTTCTGCGGCCCCTTCTCCATAAGGAGTAACCATGGCCGAGCATTTGGACTTTCACAAGTTGAATAATTTCATACTCGTTGCGTGATCGATTTTGCCAATAACAGACTTGTCAGACGCATATCTATAAACTTTGAATATAATGTCTTTCGCTATTTGAAATATCCAAATTCAGCTTTAAAATATGTAGAATATAAAAACTTTCGTGTTCCACTGTAGAATGAAATCAGGTATTTGCAGAACACGTGCACAATAATACGCGATAAGTATCTTTAAATGGATTTAACAGTGTAATTTGTGAATTATATAAAGATTAATAACAGATGCTTGATATCATTTTGCATAGTGAAAAATTATCTATACTTAATTTCGCGAGAGATACATGGCTCGCAAAAGTATTCAAACACATTTATATACCACGTGTTCTCTAAAATATGTATGTATATTTAAATATATGTATAATCTAAATACATAAACAAATTCATACGCCGATTTTGTTATCGTCTCATCCATTATGAAAAGTCAATTTTATCGTCACGAAGTTTTCATATCTATAACTTTGATAATAGTAATTTTGTAGTTCAATTACTATACAAATTTCGTCAATAGCAAGTGTCGACGTACTTTAGAACAGTAATTCACACCTTCGTAAGAGAAATAAATCGATCTTGCAATTGCATGTGCATATAGTCGTTATTTTCACGTTGAATTATTTATTGCGAATGTTCGTAGGCGCGTGTAGCGAATCTAAGGGTCCAAGATTGATTGCGTTGCACAGTTTCCTATTTGATATGCATCTAATTATTCTTCCTGCACACGCGAAAACCGCGATAATTTTTCAATCGTTGGTGAAAGCCGCATCCTTATGCAATTTACGATATCCTTTGTACACGCGTGATTTTGATATTTTAGAACTGACGGGCAATAGATGAGTGAGATTTAACCTTTCACGGGCTCGGTAATGTTTGAGTTAAATTCGATTCTCATGGATTAATAACCTATCGATTTGTGAAACCGATTGTAATTTCAGTACCGATGAAATTTCGATTGTAACGAAAATGAAAGCTTAGATACAACAAACATTGTGATGGATATAGAGGATATGAATTTCTAATAAGTAATAATTTTAGTGAAATAAATTTTACTATTGTATCTCTCAATATCATTGACTAACAATAAAATTGTGAAATAAAAGTGAATTTCTGATTAATGACGAAATTAATGAAGTAATAAATTTTCGATTAATAATAAAAAATTAATAAAATAATAAATTCTATAAAATGACTAAAATTAAACTGACAATATTTTTGTGATGAGAAGAAAATCTTGAATAGGTCTATTTTTTATGTGTACCATATAATTCAAAATTAAATAGAAGATAAATCATAGTCTGCAAATGTATTCCTAAAGGAATTATAACGAGCAGTAGCCTCATCTTAACATATGTAGTATAATGTATGGTTCGGTGACAAATAGAGCTTAAATTCTAGCTACAGCATATTCCACCCACGCGTCATATTAACATATCCGCTACATCATACTGCTCGACGATGAATGGTTCTTAAATTCCACGCACAGTATAGTTCTGATCTCCGTATCTATGATACATACTGTACTTGCATGATTTACTAATAAATGTTATACTTACATATTTATTAACCAGTATCTAAACATATTCCCAGGAATATTTCAACATAGAATACTGAAAACTTGTGACTTCAAACAACAGCTTTTTGATAGAACTGATTTAAATAAATTTTGAATCTAACTCTGTAGCACATCTTTGATGGAAAGTTCAAGTTCTTAGAAATGTCAGAAGCTAGTAATCCACGTTTGAGAACATTTTTCTTAAACTAAGAATTCAAAGCAAATAAAAAAGAAGAAGAGGATAAAGAGAAGAAAAAGTAAGATTCCACAAACTAGTAATAAAAGAAATTTTAAATAAACGCACGTTTCGTACACGAAACAAAGTCTATTTCCAAATCTACTTCAAGATATGAATTTATTATTGGAAATATAATTTTATAAATTAACTAAGAACGTTCAAAAATACCTAAACAAGAGACACTCTTCTTGAGATAAAAATTGCAAATTGCTACAAAATTTATCGTCTAAAAATACTCGAAGAGAAGAGATACGAAAATCTGATGTCAGAGAATTTACAAGAAAGTGCAATGTCCAAAAATATCTGTAAGAAAAGGGACGCCCTCCTCAATACGAAATTCGAAAGATAACAAGTCGCAAAGATGGTACACGTTTTCGCGAGAGACACGAGCAAGAAATCAGCAAGGAAGCGGTATCGTATGTTTCAAGAACCACCTGGTACATGACGCTTGCATATTTACTCCGTATATTACACGCCGCCATATTGCGGGCGAACACGAACGTATACAAACAGTGTAACCCACGCGCGTTCTCGCGACATGCAAGGGAGATGTTTGACGTGTATGGGCTGGCAAGACCCTTGGGGGACTGTGGAACCAGCTACCGGCACTGCGACTCTACCTGTGTCCCACTTTCTAATCAAACCGATCCAGCCTGGTCCAGCTTCTGCTCGGTTTCTGCCTTCGTATCGGATGTTCGTTCTTTCGAATATCTCCCTCGGCTCGAGACGAGCCGCTCGAATTCGCCCCGCGAATCGTATTTCCAGCTGTTTACGCTTTCCACGTGAGGACATTCGATAAGCCGTGCTCCGAAGGAGAGGAAAGCGAACGTTGATCAAGGTGATTTCGTATTTCCCGAAACACGATGTTTCGTGCTTCGGAATTTTTATGATTTTCAGAATATCTTTTTTTTTTATCTTACATTTCCCAAATTCTTTTTAACATAAGTGCACACTTTTAAGCTGTAGACCTAGATCTGAATCTTAATTACGTAGATCTAAGTTTCAAGCACGTTATAAGACACATCATGTGATACAATGTAAAAGTATCTTTGGTGAAATTTTGAAATTTTCGTGTAATCTCGAGGAATCAGTCAGCAATATAAATATTAGTCACCGGGATTTCCTCACGAGAAAACACGAATAATGGGATTTCCAATAAATTGAATCAACAATCGATCATTTCAAAGAATGAATGAATTTACGTTCCATCAAATAAAAAAGTTTTTTCTTTTGAGTCACATGGTTTTTTTGAATCGTTGGGCAGGATATGTTTAATTGCATGGTTAAGGACAAATTCTTGAAAAATCAACTCCACGTTAATCGCCGCGAGCAAAGATGACGAGTTTCATTGAAAAATGTCGTCGCGGATCTTGTTAATTCTTTGTTGTAGCGGTAAACTGCGAAAATATGTGAAAAATATTCAGTTATAAGTATGATTGAAGCATGAGTGAGGCACAGGCAATCATTTGGATTTATTGGAACAACGATTGATTTTCAGCTAGATAGAGATTTATTTGCAAATCAATTTTTATTTCTAATCCTAGTGATGGATCTGAGGAACGTTAGAAAACGGTTCTTTCATCTTTATTGAATGATAATGCGTCTTATGATTAATTGAAGCATGAATTGCTATTTCTAGTTCAAGTGAAATTCTAGTTGAATCTAAATCGTGCATTTGTAAAATTCTTCCTAGAAAGATTATATTCTGCAGTTATACAGACTTCTGAACTCAGACACTTTTTATCTTAAGATTGTGATAAAAATTATTTCCAAAAATCTTTGGCCAAAAGTCGTTGAGATATTTCTACACTAAATTGAATATAAATATCGACGAATTATGAAACGAATGCTGAAATACAGCCACTTGAAATAAACTATTAAATAAAGTTCACACTATAAAAACTGCAAGATACATTTTCACCTGCTGTTACTTCTGACTCACTTACATTCCCATCAAATTAAAAAAACATCTCAAGTTCAAACAAAATAAATGGTATCCTGAATGTTCGCTAAACCAAGCATAAGATTGATATATAAAAAAGTTTTGGAGCAGTTAGAAATTTCGGATGAGACAGAGTTTCGCGTGTTTTCGTTATTTATGACGTATATATACATCGCGTCGAATCATCGTCATGCACGATCTCCCTGAATTTTTACCATTTCTATACTGCTGTCTATCTACCTACATGCTTCACGCATGAACAATATACTCTGCTCATAAGCATGGACGTGCGTAGCCTTTCGAGCGTGTAAATAAAACGGCAACACGTTGCTCGTTTTGCCATGGAATGAAAAAAAAAAGAAAAAAAAGAAAAAAAAGCAAAAGGAAGGAGAGAAAAAATGGCACTCGCATTCCACCTGGTTATGCACACGCGTTCGAGAGCTAAACTATTTTTGCCGGGGGGAAAGGTATGTGCACAATCTGTGGCAATATGGCACTTGGTAACAGAACTTGTTCTTTATTATTGTCGGCTGTTGCAAATGGCAAAGTCGTTAAGTATCTTTATCTTAGAGAAATTATATAACGATCTTCGGACTGTATTCTCGCGTATTACGCGCGTGAAACGCGCCTCAGGTTGAATGAAAGTTGTTAGTGAAACTTTAGTTGAACTTTAAAATTTGGATGATTAGTCAATTTTGAAGGTTTGGTGTGTTCGAAGGAATAGACTGGAGATCCCTGTTGGAATGATTTGGAAAGTTGACCGTGTTTTTGATGAGTGAATTTTAAAGATTCGATATATTGTATTTAGAAGACTGTAGAAGACTTTTGTTAATCGAAAACTTTTCAAGCTTTCCTTAAAATCATTTAAAGAATATTCAAAATTACGCGAATTATGATGATTTTTTTATAGGCATAAATACGTTTCATGTAATTTAAGAGTTGTGCAAGATAAATCAACTTCATTTTATATCGAAGGTAAAAGATTATAAATATTCATTATTATCATGATCATTCAATTTTCAGTCATTAATATTTAACGTAACAACTCCTTAAAACGAATGAGCAGGCGAATATCGAAATTACAAATCGGCACACGGATAAATTACCGAACTCGTATTAATTCGTTTCTATATTTTCCATTTATATATTATAAAAATATACATTGTGAAAAAAAAAATCTTGCAAACGAGTTGTATCATTAGAGAATATTAGTAACGAATCAATTCGTTAGACACGAGTCTGCAAAATACAGGGATTTTTTACCTTTTATACTTAAATTATTTTTCTCATTTAAATTAGTTAAATTAAACAACACAAGTTATAATCTGTAATTATTTCACTCAAAAATACATTCGCATTTAACAATATATAACAAAGAATTTTACTTGGTTTAATTAATTGACTTTCTGATTGGTAATTAATATGTATCTATTTTTGCTCTTTGTACCATCACTATGGTTTGTGCTATTACTCTGTGTATTACTTATTGTATCATTGCTTTGATACTACCTTCTACATCATCGCTGAATCATAGTCCTGTTCTATCCTAGCAATTATGTTAATATCCCCAATTATTTTGTAGTTCGAGTGAATGAAATGTAGCTTGAATTAAATTATAGAAAGAGAAAGAGAGAGAGAGATAAACATGCAGAGGCGAAAAGGATCTCCTCCGTTAACAGTGACTGTTTTTTTTTTTTTTTTTTTAAAAAAAGCA